>CAUYRT010012384.1:0-33462 GCA_963574885.1 Lepilemur ruficaudatus
TAGTCCCAGCTACTCAGGAGGCTGAGGCAGGAGGATCGCTTGAGCCCAGGAGTTTGAGGTTGCTGTGAGCTAGGCTGATGCCACGGCACTCTAGCCCAGGCAACAGAGTGAGACTCTGTCTCAAAAAAAAAAAAAAAAAAAAAGAACCCTGTTAAAATAAAGTAACCATTTCTGATATCCCTTTGGGGTGAGTCTGGGCATGTATATGTTTAAAGGCTGAGCTCCTAGAATAACACAGCTTTTTACAGTAAACTCATTTCTTCTTTCCCCTCTTTCATTTTTGTAGAATCATGACCACCCCAGGAAAAGAGAACTTTCGCCTAAAAAGTTACAAGAACAAATCTCTGAATCCTGATGAGATGCGCAGAAGGAGGGAGGAAGAAGGACTGCAGTTACGCAAGCAGAAAAGAGAAGAGCAGGTAAGTCCTTCACTTATCTATTCATTTCTTTTAAAGAACTTAATGTTCCATTTTAAGCCTGAAACTACCACTTTCTGTTTTTAACAATGTTTTGTGTATATGTGTGTGTATTCCCCCTCCCTTACTATAAAATCAGTACTTTTTGGGAGTGGGGCAGAAGGGAGTACTGAAAAGTGAAATATAAGAATGGGGAAATCTTTTAGGTTACCATTATCTCAATATAACCACTGTTTAATAAATATTTTGGCCTATTTTTGTAGTGTATTTTATTTTTTTTAAGTTGCAACTTTCTTCCTTAAGATTTTTTACATGTTTGGTAATGAATTCCCAAATAATCAGCTGTTCATTGTAAACTTTAATTTGGAAATTTATAAACATATACAAAAATAAAGGATAATGAACCTCATAAACCCATCTTTTGGATTCAGTAATTGTCAGTAATTGGCCACACTTCTTCATGTTTGTCCTTCTTTATTATTTAACATCTTAAAGCAAAATTTCAAAGAATGTGTCCTTTTATTCCTGAATAATTCTGTGTTATTCATAAGGACATTGATTTTTTTTAAAAAACCATTTTTAACCTGAGAACATCTACAGGAGCACTTGAGACTTATTTTCACTTTACCTTCCTTTAAAAATGCTGAGGACAAATGGTTCATCACTTTTGGCAAAGAAATTTGAAGACACAAGGCTTAGGTGGCTTTTTTTTGTGCTAAGTAGAGACTTTTGAGCCTGAAGGAACATTTGACCATCACATTATAAAAATTTCGTAAAGCCAAATGAGTGAATTAAAACCCTTCATAACTGACAAGTAGGCAATCATAAATATTTTGCAGTTAATAGTGAGATATTTTCAACACACGCTCTTACTTTGTGAATCACTACACTAGGTAATCTGGTTAGGTGAAATCCAAGAGTACATTACAACCCCAGTATTTTATTTGTTAAGGCTGTAGATGTTTAAGTCACTTTATCTTTATCATCATTATTATTGGCAAGGATAGTTTCTAATATTGTAATAGACTTTAAATTGAGTACAGCAAATTAAATTATGAGTTCTTGACATTCTGCTTTGTCATCTTTGAAAATGACCACTTAATCATAAAAGGATGAGTTTCTCATGATTTCTTGTCTCTTTATTCATTTCTGTGTCTTACTGGAAATGGATCCTTTTCTTTGAATGAGCTTTTATATTGGCTTCTATTTCTGGAGTGAATTTCCTTTTCTTTTATTCTCAGAAATCACAACAACATTATTACATATTTGTATTCCCTATATAAAAATGAATACATGTATGTATAGATATAAATCCATGTATAGGTCTGAATATAACTACCAGTCTGGGGATTATATTTGGCATAAAGCCGTTTGAAGATGTAGCAGTGGCATTTTGTCATTTCAGAATGTTAAATATTAAATGTTTTATCCGGTGTTCATTTTATTCTGTTTCTTCTTGGTGACTGCCGATTTTGTATAATAAACTTCATTGTAAAATTTATATAAAAAATAAAGCTGGGCGTGATGGCTCACGCTTATAATCCTAGCACTCTGGGAGGCCGAGGCAGGTGGATCGCTCAAGGTCAGGAGTTCGAAACCAGCCTGAGCAAGAGCGAAACCCCGTCTCTACTAAAAAATAGAAAGAAATTAATTGGCCAGCTAAAAATATATAGAAAAAAATTGGCCAGGCATGGTGGCGCATGCCTGTAGTCCCAGCTACTTGGGAGGCTGAGGCAGAAGGATTGCTTGAGCCCAGGAGTTTGAGGTTACTGTGAGCTAGGCTGACGCCATGACACTGTAGCCTGGGCAACAGAGTAAGACTCAGTCTAAAAAAAAAAAAAAAATTTACATAAAAATAAATTTTTCATATTTAGGTACCTACCTGAAGCCAAATGCTTTGTATCCTCAGTATTTCAAGTGGCAAATATAGTCCTACATATATGACATTTGTAGTTGGAATTTTACCATCTTAATCGTATGAGATCTGAAATTGTGCTAGAGCTTTAATAAGCTTCTGGAATATTACTCTATTTAAAAATCTTAATTTTGTCATATGCCATCTTGTGTGGAGAGAACTGGTAGAACTAAGCAGGCTTCCTAATATCACAGTTGTATTTGTTTTATGCCTAATTTGTAAAATAGTAAACATTAGGAAAATACAGATTCGTTTACTGTTTGTTCATCTTTCGAAAATTGCTTTGTCATCTATCTGGAAAGTCACTGGCTTATGCCAGCTGTACAGCTAGATTTGAGGGTAGTATAGGAGTTGTTGCTGCCAAGTACAGAAAAAATATCTGCATCTTTTAGGGCCATCCTTCTAGTAGACTAGCATTTAATATTTGTTATTTAGGCACCACTGTAGAAATGACCTCTGTCCAATTGGCAGTGACAGACCAAACTAAAGTTTATTCTTGGCAAAACAGTAAACTAGTTGGTGTCGTTCTGAATGACGTAGTACTTGTAATTTTTCATGTACAGGAAGATGAACACTTTACTGTTAAAATATTTTGAATTAAGTAGACTTTTCCTAACTCAATGTGAGTAGGTAACACAGTGTTGCTAAAAAGTTTGTAAAAATGATAGTGATGAAGAATGAAAGCCTGCTTGATATTGTTAGTCATAAGGAATATCTTCTGGAGTGACCAAATCTATATACTTGTCGATAGCTAACATTTCCCATCAGTTAACTTGGCTGACAAGTCCAGGCAACCTGTAGTCTATAAATAAGATAGTCTACAAATCATGAGTGTGTTGGCAGTTGTTTTTTCTTTTTAAAAACCTATTTTTATCAAGTAATACACGCACAAAGTGGGAAAAGTTAAATAGTGATAAAATATTTGAAACTAAACCAGCAGTTTTCCTGGTTTTAGTCTCAAGTAAACCTCTTTTAATTTTCTTCAACTTTCAATGTGGTTGATACTGCTGTATTTCTAAGTAATATGTATATTAATTACCATATATTTTTGTTTATCAATTTAAAATATCTATTGATGTTCTGTTCTGGTCAGTGAAGATTTGAGTTCTCATACCACTCTTTTCTTTACATCCATCCTCCTAGTATAGTTACATTTTGATATGTAAGCATTATTCAGTGTTGAGTTGAGTAGTATACTATGTATGGTTACATTTCTTTCCTTTCTCGTACTTTATTTTTTCTGGAGTTGATTGTCTTCACTTTTTACCTGCTTTGCTTTCTTCAAATTTCTGGCTATCTTCTCAATCCCTCCTGCAGCTCTTTAAAATTATTTTTTTTGTCTGATTTTCTGTTTGTTAAACTCAGAGAATTTATCAGTTCCATTTTTTTCCCTCTGAAGATCTCCACACTACTTTTTTTTGTCCTCTTGCTCCAATTAGTATTGCTTTTCCTGTGAGCTTGCTGTATAGCTGTAGCCTGGGACATCCTTTGCTAGAATTTCTCACTTTTTTTGGTAATGATCTTCCACTCCCTAATCCTGTGTTTTCCTGTTTTTAGATTTACTCCCCCTTTTTGCAAAAGCCCATCCTTTAGTGGCTTTCTGAAAAAGGGCATGTGGGAGGCACATTTTTTGAAACCTTGCATGGCTGAGTAGCTGAGAATGCCATTATTCTAAATTTGTACTTGATTGATAGTCTGGGATAGAAGTATATACTAGAAATTATTTCTCTCAGAATTTTAAAATTATTGTTTTAAAATTATTGTTATGGCTTCCATATGCTACTGCAGATTCTTTGTAACCTTGTTTACTCCTCCCCTCGCCCTTTTTTTTAAAGAGATGAGGTCTAGCTAAGTCACGCAGGTTGGTCTTGAACTCCTGGCCTTGAGTGATCTTCCTGCCTTGGCCTCCCAAAGTGCTGGGATTGCAGGTGTGAGCCACCACGCCTGGCTTTTTTTCTCCTTTTTGAAAGCTTTTAGGATGTTTATCCCTAGTTCTAAAATTTTATATTGATATATCTTGATATTTTTAAATTATTTATTCATTGTGATAAGCTAAAGGAGGGCACTTTCAGTCTAGAGACTACATTCTTGGGAATTTTCCTATGTTAATTCATTGAGAAGTTCCTTCCCATCTCACATCCTGTAAGTCAAATGTTAGATTTGTGAAGCTGGTTTTCTTAATTTTTTCTTTTTCAAACCATGTCCTTGGTTTTGGTCTACTTCCTTATTTCAGCCATCTGTTATGCCTGTTATTTATTTATTCATGTGTGTGTGTGTGTGTGTGTGTGTGTGTGTGTGTGTGTGTGTGTGTGTGTGTGTATTCCTGAGCTTTACCAGGGATCTGCATGGTTTGTGTAGGCTTGCTTCTCAACAGTGTGTCCCTTCCATAGGCTTTTGCACTTGATCTTCCTCCACTCTAACTCATATCATTTCTCTATGTGCTTTCCATTGTCGTAGATATGGTTAGAAGTTACACGTGTCTTCTAATTTCTGTGAACATAAGTGTTTTTGTTTCTTGTCCCTCTTGTCCATTGTGGGGTGATATTTCTGAGATTAAGGGGATGGGAACACCTGATTCTGCCTTTTTAAATCTGTATACCCTGTTATATAAGGTAGATTATTATGATGATTAATTTATAATTGGCATGAAAATTTTATTGACTTTGAGAAGAAAGACTAAATATATATTTTAATTCTTTTGTGAATAAGATCTGGACAATTCTGTTATAGGATAATGTGCTGATATACTGATAGGTCATTCCATTTTATTATTGAGTAGTATTCTTTTATATGGATAAACAGTTGGTTTATTCATTCACTTGATGGAAATTTGGGTTATTTCCAGTTTTTGGTGATGAAAAACAAATTTTGAACACTAATGGAGAACTCTTTGTAAGGAGTTATATTTCCTTTTCTCTTGGTGAAATATCTGTAAGTGATATGGCTGGATTGTGTAGTTGGCGTATGCTTAAGAAGCTGTCAACTGTTTGCCAAAATGGATTGTGTTATATTACCTTCCCACTGGCAGTGATGAGAGTTTCAGTTGCTCTACATCCTTGTCAGCGTTTGATATGATCATTCATTTTCATTTTAGCTATGTAAGGGGTATGTAGCAATACTCCATGATTGTTTTAATTTGCATTTACCTAAGAAATTAAGATGTGAGCATCTTTTCTTGTTTAAAAAATTTTATTTTGAATTGACAAATAATTTTATCTATTTATGGGATACTGTGTGATGTTTTAATACATGTAAAGCTCAAATCAGGCTAATTGACATATCTATTATCTTACATACTTACCATTTCTTTGTTGTGATGACATTTAAAATCCACTCTTCTAGCAATTTTGACTTATACAGTATTATTAGCTATAGTTACCGTGCTGTGTAGTAGATCACCCATGGACATCTTAAGGTGTTTATTTGCTGTGTATCTACTTTAGTGAAGTCTGTTAACATTTTCCTCATTTTTTTTATTGAGTAATTTACCATCTAGATACAAGTCCTTTGCAGGATATACGTTTTGCGATATTTTCTTCTATTTAGTGGCTTTTCTTTTCATTTACAGAAGTGTTTTTGAGAGCAGGTGTTTTTGATTTTGGAGTTCTATGTATCAGTTTTTTTCTTTCATGGATTGTGCTTTTGTGTATCATAACAGAATCTTTGCCAAATCCAAGGTCACTAAGATTTTCTCTTTTTTTTTAAGAAGTTGCTTTAGCTAGGGTAATCCATTTACTTTTAATTTTTATTTATTATGTGAGGTATATGTTAAGGGATAATTTCTTGCATATGACTATCCAGTTTAGATGCCATTTATCGTAAAGATTATTTTCCCCCATTAAATTGCCTTGGAAACATTTACAGTTGACCATGTCTGTGTGAGTCTGTTTCTGGACCTCTACTACTTTGTTCTGTTGTTCTGTTTATCTATCTTTATATCACACTGTCTTTTGTTTTATGGGACAGAGTGTTACTCTGTCACCTGGGCTAGAGTGCCATGGCATCAGCCTACGTCACAGCATCCTCAAACTCCTGGGCTCCAGTGATCCTCCTGCCTCAGCCTCCTGAGTAGTTGGGACTACAGGGACGCACCACCATGCCTGGCGAATTTTTTCTATTTTTAGTAGAGATGGGATCTTGCTCTTGTTCAGGCTGGTCTTGAACTCCTGACCTCAAGCCATCCTCTTGCCTTGGCCTCCCAGAATCCTAGGATTACAGGTGTGAGCCACTGTGCCCAGCCATCACACTGTCTTGATAACTATAACTTTCAAGTCAGGTAGTATTAGCCCTCCAACTTTATTTTTCTTTTTCAAAATTGTTTTGGCTGTTTATTGTAGGTCCTTTGCATTTTTACATGAACTTTAGAATCACCTATCCAATTTGTACATGAAAACCTGATGGGAATTTGATTGAGATTGTGTTGAATCTATAAATTAATTTGGAGAATTGTTATCTTAACAATATTGAGTCCTCTGATCCGGGAGCAGTCTCTCTCTCCATTTATTTAGGTCCTTTAAATTCTCTCAGCAATTTGTATGAATAGTTTTAGTGTATAGATTTTTTTTTAATATATATATAAAAAATTTTTCTTTTTTTATTTAATTCTTTTCTCTTTTTTTTTAGGAGCTGTTTCAAGTTATAGTGTATAGATCTTGAACATCTTTTGTCAGATTTTTCCCTAAGTGTTATTTTGATGCTAATATACATCTTACCTTCTGAATTTCATTTTTCAGTTCATTGTTAATAAATAGAAACATAGTTTATTTTTGTATGTTGATCTCCTAAAGCTTGCTGAACTCATTCTAGTCGCTTTTTTGTAGATTCCATTGGATTTTCTACATAGGTAATCATGTCACCTACAGGTAAAAACAATTTTTCCTTGCTCCTTTGTGATCTGGATGCCTTCTTAACTTACCTGATTGCACTGCTGCAGTGCAATGCTGAATAAAAATAGTGAAAGCAGACCTACCTGTTTTATTCCTGACCTTAGGCAAAAAGTAATGGGTCTTTAATTATCTACGATGTTACAGGTTTTTCATGTACAGCCATGTACTACATGACGGTGGTCCCATAAGATTATAATACTGTATTTTTATTGTATCTTTTCTATGTTTAGATATGCAGATTTTATCACTGTATTAAAATTGCCTGAGTGTTCAGTACAGTCACATGCAGTTCAGATTTGTAGCCTAGGAGCAATAGGCTGTACCTCATAGCCTAGTTGTGTAGTAGGCCATTCCATATAGGTTTGTGTAAGTATAATATATTATGTCCACACAATGATGAAATTACCCAATGATGCATTTCTCAGACTGTGTTGTTGAGTGATGCATGCCTATATTTCTTTTATGAGGTCAAGGAAGTTCTCTTCTGTTCCTAGTTAAATAGGTATGTAAATATTTAGTATTCTTATGTCTTCTTGATTAATTGATCCCTTGATCAGGAAGAAATTACCTTCTTTATTTCTGATAATATTTCTTTGAGATCAACTTGCCTGATATTATAGTTACTCCTGCTTTCTGTTAACCAGCATTGATGTTGTGTATCTTTTCCTACTTTTTTACTTTTAACATGTATGTGTTTTTACATGTGAATTGTGTTTCTTACTGGCAGCATAATAATTTGTTAGGTACATGTATATTTTTTAGTGCTTGCTTCAGGGCTTATCCTATGTATCTTTAACTTATTACAGTATACTTTCAACGAATATTATACCACATAATGTTTCATGGTTTTTACTTCAAAGTATGTGTTATTAAACCCCCACTGATACTGCTTTTACTTTAAATTGTCCGTTATCTCTTTAAACAGCTTCATTAAGATATAATTCACATACTGTACAATTCAGTGGTTTTTAGTATATTCACAGTTATACAACTATCACCACAACCAGTTTTTGAACATTTTGATCACCGCTAAAAAAACCACTGATGTGGCCGGGCGCGGTGGCTCACGCCTGTAATCCTAGCACTCTGGGAGGCCAAGGCGGGTGGATTGCTCAAGCTCAGGAGTTCGAAACCAGCCTGTGCAAGAGCCAGACCCCGTCTCTACTAAAAATAGAAAGAAATTAATTGGCCAACTAAAAATATATAGAAAAAATTAGCCAGGCATGGTGGCACATGCCTGTAGTCCCAGCTACTTGGGAGGCTGAGGCAAGAGGATCGCTTGAGCCTAGGAGTTTGAGGTTGCTGTGAGCTAGGCTGACACCACGCCACTCTAGCCCGGGCAACAGAGTGAGACTCTGTCTCAAAAAAAAAAAAAAACAAAAACTTGGTCTTAAAATGGACACCTTGTCTTTAGAACAAAAAGCTCCATTTAAAGCTCAGCTTTGCAGCACCGTTGAAGGTGCAGAATGGCAGGAGGAACATGCTGCACTGTGGCTGGTCAACTGTCTCTGAAAAGAGCCCGCAAGGAGAGGTCCCCCCAGAGCACCTGAGCAGTGGCAGCACTGTTGGAATAAGTGCACCGTTGGAGGAATAATACTCATTTGGGGGAAGAAGGCATATTTGTTGAACACGATTGCATTTCTTTGTAGTCACACTGTGCTCACGTCACACACCGTCAGCGCAGTCCAACAAGCTTGTCCTGTGCACCTGCTGTGAACTAGCTGGTCAACATTGCATGCAGCACGGATTTGCCCTCCAGAGTTACGAAGTTTCAGAGAATGTGAAGGCGGTATAGTATAATTATTATTACAGTTACTAGGAACAGGATTTAATTTTCTATTATAATTCACATGCCGTCTGAAAGAACATTGAACCAAGTAAGAGTTCCCAGCTTTGAAAAGCCACGCCTGTGAAAAGTTTTTCAGTGAAATAGCATCACCAAGACCCCACGATTATGGTGGTTTCAGGAATCATGAATAAATGTTTTTGGAGTTAGATTTATAACATTTTTTAGGACCCTACTTGAAAATCAACCCTGTTCAAAATCCTAGATTTTTTTTCCTCCTCTCAGACAGAAGGAAACCGCATTTTTATAGAGTAAATTTTGCTACGAGTCAATCTTGAAGCCCAGGAGGCTCGCCTCTGGGGCGGGGGCAGAGTGCCCGTCTTTTTTCTGTAAAAGAGAACAGTGATTACCTACCTCATGAGTCCGTGGTAAAGATTAAACGAGCTAGTGACATATGTCACGTTTCTGGATCACTGGCTGGCACACATAAGCCTATGTAGGTGTCACCTAGCTCTGTTAGCCTTCGTTTAGGATATGGCTCTTAGGAGCCCATTTGGCTACACTGAGCTGTTCGCTCAATTCTAGGATTCGGTGGGTTCAGCCAGCATGTCGGTCAGCAGACAATGCCCTTTGTTGGGATGCCAGGAGCCAGACCCATGGCACGAGGTAGAGGGCACACATCCTCAAGGAGCCTGCATGAGACACAGCAGTGCCCCATGGCCTGACCCGCTGCACACGTGGAAAGGAAGGACACACGGTGCCCCTGAGAGCGGGCATCGCCAGTGGCTCCAGCGTGCCCAAGGCCATGCTGGCGTCTGCCTCTACTTCCCTCCCTCCGCCAGGCCTCTCCCAGCGCCTGTGTTCCGGAGGTGCTCTCAGTGCCAGCGTGAAGGCTGGCACGGTCGGAGGGGGCGCAGAGCCGAGCGGACCCCGAGAAAAGCCCGCCGTGGTGTGTGGTAGGAAGGCGTGGGCAGCTGTTTGGAATTAGGGATCAGGCAGGATCCCGCTGGACCCTGTCCAGAGGGCGCCTCATAGACATGATCTTGGTAAAATGGGACTTTTTTCTTTACCAAGAATGAGGTTTCTTGAGCTGAATTCCAGGGAGAGTGTTGCAGCAGACAGGAAGGTGTGTCTCTTTCCTCTTTGTGGGCAGCTGGGCTTACCTTAGGGGCCGTAGGTAGGCTCTCGCCCCCTTTCGCTGGGGAGAAGCTAGGCATAGGGATGGCGTGGGCTCAGCTCCTGCACTGGGACAAGGACGGAAGGAGCCCTGTGTCCCTGGAATCTGCAGGGGAGGCTAAGGCAGCCACAGGGAAGGCTGGCTGGGGGCAGCTTCCAGAAGCCCTGCGAGGCACTGCGGCTCAGGGTGACCCTCCCCACGGGTGGCCTATGGGGCGACTCCCGGGACCTTGGCTGGCTGCCATTGCATTCCGGCGTTCACGGACTCTGAAGGATCTGCTTACTCTAACTGATCTATTCCTGCATAATCTTTTCTTTTTCTCCTGCTCTGCTGCCTGTTTATTTTTTGTTATCAGAGGAAGAAGAAATGCTCGAACCAGGAACCAGGTATTTACTAGAAAGGCCCATTGGCCCCATTCGTCTGGATGGAGCCTGTCTTTAGTACCGACTTCCAGAACGGAGTCCACCTAGTCCTGGCCTGTCGCTGGTGGGTCCGTATCTTGTTCTCTCCCCGACCGCGGTCAGCCAAGGACAGAATTCACAGGTGGGGTGTGGAGTGGCCACGAGGCATCCAAAGCCACGCTGTCTTCACCAGAGCGCGTCACATATGCCTTGTTCTCTCCTCGCCTTGTGAGGAGGCTAGTCATTTAACTTGGCCCCTTTTTAAGAAAGTTTAAAAAACAATTTTTTTTTAATGCTCTTTAAGTGACCTGGAATAACAGAGAGGTCAACCAGTCATGGACTCCAAAAGAAAACTGCCCCTTGCCCAGCCATGTGTGGCTGCAGACCAGTCTCGGAAGATGTCATTGGAACACTCCAGCCGCATGTATTTAGAATTGCATCTTCCTCAGCCTTTCTGACTAAGGTTGGCCACTGGATGGCTGATGGCTGACATTAGCTGCTTCTAGAGCTTTTCCTTGTGACGTGTTCACTGTTAAACAAAGTATGCATCTAGACGTTTAGCTTGTGAGATCATAAGTAGAACTGGTCTTCCCTTCTTGGCGTGCAGCAGTACCGCTGGGGGCCAGCCCTGCTTGCCCCATGGTGTGCCTATAATTCTAGCACCAGGTACTGCGATAGCAGGGTGAGGACTCGCTCCTGCCCTTTCATCCCCCAGCACTGGGGGTTGCTGTGCACTGGGCAGAACAGAGTGGAAGGCAGGGAGCTCCTCAAGGCCAGATGCCAGCCACTCCATGCTGGGGCTCCCTGCCCCGCGCCCCAGGTGGGCCTGTCAAGCCTCCTGTGCCCAGATCCCTTGTCAGCTGGGTAAGAAAACAGAGCATTTCTTTACAACTGTCATAGCTGTGCCTTTTTCTGCACATAACTGAAGACTTTCTATCGTAACTGTTCGTGGAGACTTTAGGATTAGCAGTTCCTTGCTTGTTTTCCTACTAATCCGATGGTACTAATATTCTGGCTTGAGTTTATAATCCGTGTTGGCAATGTCTTTTTTCCTGTGGTGGTTGCTGAGCCCAATAAAACTCACACATATTTTTTTTTTCTTAAGGATTCAGGACAAGCTATACCGCTTGTAGTTGAGAGCTGTATCCGATACATCAATTTATATGGTAAGCTCGGTCCTGGGTCGGTTTGTTCAGCAGTCTGCAGAACAGGTGCAAGGCCGTTCTGATAGGAAATGAGATTCTAATTCGTCTTGGAAGACTTCCCGTCTTTGCTCTGCTCCCTAGGGGAGCTGCTCTTCTGACGGCTGTCTTTTGAGCCGTGCGTGTCTGTGGGGATGGCGGTCGTGGAGAGAGGACCCAGGGCCCAGGAGAACCGAGGGGCAGGGGCAGGGCACTGACAGGAGAACTGTTTTAGCTCCTTCCCCACTTCCCATCCAGCCCCAGAGCTCTGTGCTCTGAGCACTGATGGCACTGGCCAGTAAATCAGGTGATACTGCTGGATGATAAGCTCCATGACGGAAATTGTATCTGGGATTTGCTAACCATGGTGTCACCAGAACACCATGGATAACCTGTGCTTGTCCATGTATTCATTCCTCCAAAAGCATATTTACTGAGTGTGTAACAGGCACAGGACACTGAGAATACAGGTAAGAATAAGACAGGTACGATGCCTGCCCTGGGCTGCTCACATTTCCAATGAAAAGGGCAAGGAAATAAACAAGAAGAAAAATAAATAATGTAATTTTAGGTGGTTGTAATGCCATGAAACTAATTGAAAGGCTGGGGGAAGAGGGAACTGCTTTGGCTAAGGTGGCGAGGAGAGACCTCTCCGAGGGGTGATCTTTGACCTAAGTCACAAGAGAGTGGAGAAAGCCTGCCGTGCAGTCTGGGTGGAAAGAATGGAGAATGGCAAGTGGAAAGGCCCAGCGTGGGCGGGAAGGTCAGTGTGGCCAGGCAGTCATGAGCCAAGAGGACAGCTTCAGAGTCTCGGGTGATAGAAATTCAATATTGTTCACTGAGAGAGAGATGAACAAGCGTTTATTGAGCACATGCTATGTGCAAACCAAACTCTGCCCTTTGAGAGTAAATGCTTCCTAAATTATAATGTGGAGGATTGTTTTATATAGAAAACTAGGGAAAGGATCCCAGGCTCCCCCATTAATTCCTAGGCCTTCTCATGCCTTCAGTCACACAGGCTGCAGTTACGTAGTTACATAGTTACTGCTGTGGCAGGTTCAGGTCTCCTCTTTGTCAAGGCCTTGGAGAAGCATGTTTAAAAAATCAGATTGTTTTTCTTTAATCATTTAATCTCCCACTCTAGAGTCTAGCTTCCCTTAAAGGCAGATGTCGGTAGGGGGAGAGAATAGCACTGATCTAAACTTCCGGTGGCCTTTTCCTTTAAGCCCAGACAGGAGATCACAGTCACATGAAGCAGATGTGTCTGAGTACTTTGGCCAGCTGCATTTCACTGCAGATGCTGTTTCTGGGCTTCCGCCAGGAGACCGTCACTGGGAATGGCTCTGTTATTTCAAAGGATGGAGGGAGAAAGAGACAAGCAGTGGGGGGAGAGTCACTGGTATTCCCAGAGGACTGATGAGCTCAAGGTGCAGTGGCATTTACTGTTTCTCTTTTTCTTTGTTTCCTGTTTAGGACTCCAGCAGCAGGGGATCTTCAGAGTCCCCGGATCTCAGGTGGAAGTCAATGACATCAAAAATTCCTTTGAGAGAGGTGGGTGCGCAGCGGCCATCCCCAGCTGTGGCGAGGGGAAGCCGGGGTGGGTGTTAACATGTGTCTCAGAGCCAGTGGTGTGCGGGACCTGGCTTGCAGCAGTTTGCGAGAGCTGACGGAACACATCTTTTCCCAACTGTGCATTCAGTGACTTTGCCCTGGCAGCTTGAAAGCTATGCCTGGAGTATTTACACCATGGAAATTGGCAAATGCTCTGATCTTTTTATTTCCCGCCAGAGCTAACTGTTAAACATATACCTCCTCCCATTCCTCTTCCTTCTCCTCCTACTGCTTATGGGTGACTTTCTGCAGGGACTGTACAGTGGTTGCTGGGAAGGAGGGCCTTTTAAAGACTCTGGGATATCTATGTGCGTCTGTACAGGACATTTTAGAAAAGTTGGAAGGATGTGGACAATACCAAGTGGCTTTTAGAATTCCCTAATTCTTACTTTTTTTATGCAGTAGTTTTTGCAAGCTACACATTGGGAGAAAGAGATCATATACTCCCTCTACCCCCAGAGAGGTGATCTAGTTCTCATTTTGACTAAGCAAGGATGTAAAAGCTTATTAGAAGTCAGACCACCAGAACAGGACACGTGATGTATTTGGTGTAGCCTTGCTTGGCCTCAGAATCCCTGATGGAGACTGAGGCCAGTGATCATGTCCACACAAGGCAAGGACTCACTGCATCAGGGAAAACTTGATCCTCCTTACACTTATGCCTTTGCATACTCAGTGCTTATCTTACTACTACACTGGAGCTGCAAATCTATGCATTTTCATTCACGGAAATATTTTCAAGCATCATGCTCCCCGAGTCTAGCACAAAGCCTAGCATTAAGAAGTCTGTATCCCCATCCCAGGGGAGGAGCGAAGAGTTTGTGCAGAGCATCCCAGTATTTTGGAAAGATCACATCTCCACAGTCCAGCCCTTCTCAACTCTGATTTACCAGTGATTTCTGGTACTGAGTTTGGTCTGAGGACCCCAATCCTAAACCGATTTGCTAGCAGTGTATCACATCCCAGTGGGTAAGAAAACACTTTCTTATCGACTCTCCAACAGCCTGGGGAGGTGGATGGTTCACCTCTGTTGGCTGTGTTCCGAGCAGTCCCCTCCCTGGGGTTCCACTCAGAGAAGCCTCCCTACTTATTACTTCCCTTCCTCTAAAGGAGCTGCCTCCTGAGCAAAGTCTCTGCCTCCTTGTCCTCACAGTCCCCCGCTTCCATGAGGGCCAGCTCCAGAATGGAGGAAGCATTCTACAGCCCAGGCGGGTACCACCACAGCCCCTGGGCACAGACCATCTGTGGGCCCAGGCACTCTGGCTCGGAACCAGGTGGAGACAGCAAGACCCGGCTGGAGGTGATACTCAGTGGCCACCTAGGGTCTAGGAAGCTTCCGTTCTGGAGTCCACCCCAGGATCTTGGGTGCTCAGAACCAGAGAGCCCCTGAATCCCCTTGCTCCAAGCTCTTACTCAGGCCTTTATTCGTTCACTCAACAAGCATGCACTGAGCCCTACACCGCACAAGGTCACGGACTGAGGCCTGGAAATAGAACATGAACAAAACGCAGCCACTCCGGGCTGGGGGGCAGTCTAGGAGATGGACGGTACGACCAGCGCAGCGATGGAGGGGCATGGGGCAGCGCCGCTCAGGTGGAGCACAGCCAGGGAGGCTGATCAAGTAGGGGCCGGGGCACACAGGGGCAAGGGAAGGGCATTCCAGGCCAAAGGAACAGCATGTGCAAAGACAGGACGGCAAGTGGTGTCTCCCATTAGCATCCTGAGGCACGTGTCACACAGCACTGCCCTGAGCCTTGCTCTACACGGCTGGGTGGCCCGATCCAGAGTTTTGTTTCCTTGTTTTCCCCAGCTGTCCTGTGTTTACTGTAAGTGAACAGAACTGTGGGCGCGAGCATTTGCTGCTGTCCTCCTCCCGGGCTCATCCCGTTATACAGAGTCCCTTGTCACCCTGCCTGGCCTCTCATGGGCAAACTCACTGCATGGTGCCCGTAGCCCTGCAGGCACCTTGCTCTGGCATTTCCCGCTCCTCTGTCTCTGTAGGTAACCTTGTTGTGACAGGCAGCCCGTCCTTTCCCGCCCCAGAAGCACTGTTTTCTTTCCTTCTGCAATGTGACCTTCTAAGGCCAGCACCTCCTGTCACCTGCTCGAGTGCTTTGCAGGGGTGACGTGCAACGTAATTCTCTGCTTCTAACCAGCCTTGGATGGCTCCCGGCAGAGCCCAGCTGGGCAGAGATCACCTGACCCAAATCTCAGCTGCAAAAACCATTTTCTCCTTTTTCTTTGCCTCCCGCCTGCAGTGGGCCACCCCTCCTCCGCTCATCATTTCGAAATGCATCTCATACTCTCGCCAGCCTTGTCCTCCTGCTCCACCTGAGCCCACGGGGAAGCGTGTTTGCTTCTGAAAGGATAGTTCCCGGGATGTCTCTTTCAGAAAAATCCATGGCTGGCTTTTCCAGGCCGGCAGTGCCGGATTTCTCACGTGCTCTTTTCCGTGCTGTGTGACATTCACAGAGCACATGCCCCGGATTTGGCTTCTCAGCCAGCTGACCCTCAGGGATGCTTCTCCAGCCTCTCCTCCAGCTAGAACCTTCCCTCCTCCGGGCCCCCTGCTGGCTTCTTCTCCATGTTCCCGGCGACCAGGTGGCCGGAGCCCGGGCACCCCCCAGCGTTTCTCTTCTCTCGCCCACTCTGCGCGTCCCACGCGGTCTCGCTTGTGACTGAGCTTTCTCTCCAGATCAGTACATCGTGTGTTTTTCCTTTCTGGCTTTTATTTTTTCAAATGTAAACCCTCTGATCCCTGCAGGGTGCTTATCCTTTGCCACTTGTTAAAAGAGATTTGGATCTTGTTCTTTCTGGTTTTTTTTTTCCTCTCTGTCTCCAGGGCAGAAGTTCTTTCCTCCATTCCTTGCACCAGGCTGTTAAAAGGAGCACGGTTTTCTTTTCCTTAAGTTTTTACAAATTGATAACATGCTGGAAGCCCGCTCCTGGCTTATTATTCCTAAACATACCTTCTTTTTCTTCTGACACTAGTTAACCTGAGTTTTGTTTGGAATTCTTTTTGTTGTACTTATCAATAAATCTTAAACTCACTGCTCAAGTTTTGAGTTCTTCCTGGAATCTTCTGGCATGATGAAGGAGGGGGGGAAAAATCATGAAAAGGCAGGAATCAGCAGCTGCGCCCTGGAGAGAGCTGTGGTTTGCTCTTGTCTCCCAGGCCATTTTTCCACCCCTCTGTTCCCCCACAAACCCTAGGCTGTCCCCGCTTTGTACGTGCAGGCGAGTGCGTGCCAGGAGTCTCTCTATCGTATGTAACTCAGTAAAGCTGTTAAAAATGTATGATCAGAGTATATATGTAAAAGTTACTCTCTGCGGTTATCAATTTTACACCCAGCTTATTTTTTATTTGTATTTAATTTTAGGGATTGATTTTTTAAATCCTCTCTTTTAATTTACAGTTTTGAATATAGAGAGCGTTTACAGGGTCCCAGAGTCAAAGCCAGATAAACAGTGGCACCAGGGAAGCTCCACTTCTCATCTTTCTCCTCTGCGCACTTTGCATTTAGCCATTTTCATTAGTTTCTGGCATGGTGGCGCATGCCTGTAGTCCCAGCTACTCGGGAGGCTGAGGCAGGAGGTCACTTGAGTCCAGGGTTTCCAGGCTACAGTGAGCTATGGTGACATCCCTGCATTCTAGCCTGGGTGACAGAGGGAGACCCCATCTCATAGAAAACAAAAAAACATAACAACACAAAAAATACCCACTCCTGAAGCAATGAGCACACGTAGCATCTAGACCTTGGTTTCTAAATACCATTCAAAAGCAAGCAGAGCTCCTTGGAGAAATGTTGGATTCCAGATCTGGGTCAAGGAAAGTAAAAGGTGATCCAGGGAATTTTTTTGTCCAGAAAACAAAGAAGTGCTCAATGGAGGTCACATTAAAATGACACAGGAAAGGACTCCCCCTGGCCAAATTTGGAACAATTTAAGCATCCCAAAGAATAGTGATGGTAATGGATCATCACACATTGAGTTAAAAACTACAAAAATAAGTCTGCAAAGATGTTAAGAAGTAAGGGAGTGAGAGTGGGGAGGACACAGGAAAAGCTCTTCTTTATAAAAAAGAAATGCCAGCTAATAAATGTAGAAGAAATGACAGAATTAGAAAATCACCATTTTTTAACCCCCAGTGTGACAGTTAATTTGGGCAAAAATCATCATTGGATGCTATTAATAAAAATATGATCATGCACACAGTCTCAAAGTCTCATGATACTTTGAGTATCAACTCACAGATTGTTTCCTTATTACAAAGAGGAAAATACCTTTACAGCAGGGAGCCCTGGAGGCCACCACCTTCACCCGGTAATCAAAACTGGCATTACCAGCGGTGGGACAGGCTGGCGGACATGCCTGCTGATGGGGTGCACTGAGGTGTTCCCAACATGGCCCGTGCAGTATTCTTGCCAAAATATTTAACCTCGATCTCATCATGAGGAACAATCGGACACAGCCAGAACATGAGGCATCCTACAAGACAGCGGGCCTGGACTCTCCGGAAAGAGCCGATATTATTACAAACAAACTGGCACACAAAAAATACTGGGGCCTGTTTTGCATTCCAAGGACTCAAGAAACATAACCACCAAATGAACTGTGTGAACATTAATTAGCTATTGGCTTTTGAAAAAATTCTATGAAAGATTATCATGGGGCGATGGGGGAATGTCTGGATGGGGGCTGTCTATGCGATGTTATTTTGGAAGAATTACTGATTTTCTTAGGTGTTATAACGCTGTGGTTATGTAGGAGAATATTCTCATTCTTAGGAGAAATGTGTTGAAGTATTTAGCTGTGACATGTTGTGATGTCTACAGAATATTCTCAAATTTTGAGCAACGATAAATATAAACAGAGCAGATGTGGCAAGATGAGTGTAAGTGAAGGTGATGGGTGTTCATTATTTTATTTTTATGACTCTTCCATAGATTGGAACATATTCAAGTAAGAAATTGCAAGGAGATTTAAACTTGCTGGCGGGGGTCCTGTGTGAGGGAGGCTTGTCCCACCTGCCTGTCCTCCGGTCCAGGCTGGGCTCAGCTCAGCTCTTCCTCCATCTGCACGTTCTCTGCCTCCTGATCAAGCTGAAATGTCGTCTCTTGTTTCCGTTCAGGTGAAGACCCCCTTGTGGACAATCAAAATGAACGTGATATCAACTCCGTCGCTGGTGTTTTAAAACTGTATTTCCGAGGACTGGAAAACCCACTCTTTCCTAAGGAAAGGTTTCAAGATTTGATATCTACCATAAGTAAGTATTCCCCAGGAGGAACAATGGCTTCCTTGACAAATCAACTGGGCTGCAGGTGCATCTCTCTGCTAGGCACAGAGGGGGGATATTACAAAAGAAGAAGTGTGGCCTGTGTCCTCATGGAACTTAAAACCTAACTCTGGAAATAACAGAATGGTTTATAATGAAAGGGGTAATGGGCACGGCACACCCCCGGGGACACACAGGGAGTCCTGGGAAGGGTTAGGGACACAGGCCAGTGGGACCAGCAGGACGGTGACCTGGCCAGTGCCTGGTGCAAGAGGCTGAAAGGGTAAAATGGAGCAAGATGGGGGAAGACCTTGAATGCCTTACAAGGGTTCCAGAGTTTTTCCCCTTGGGTGATAGGGAGCCATGGAAGGCTTGGGGGTCAGGTCAGCAACGTGACAAACCAGGGAAATGGCGAAGGTAAGTTGACTGGGGGCTTCCTCTGATGCTGCCGGCTGCGAGAGTCCTGGACTGGTGCGTTTCTGTGCGTAAAGTCAGGAGGAGCCTAGCCTAGGGGGCTGACATTGTGGCGCCTTGACTGTGGGGTGCCCAAATCCAAGGTAGCCTTTGAGAGTATTTTTTAAAAATAAACTTTTCATTTTAGAAAATTAGAATTTTAGTAATTTCGAATAAAGTTTTCAATTTTATCTGATTTACACAAAATTGCCACGCAGTGTCACTAGGGTTGCTCTTACAGTGCTCTTGAGAGATATCTGCAGCCAGGAAAATGTCCCAAGACTGGCAAGAGAAGAGGGAGGCCTGAACCCACTTGTTCTCTTACGTAACGGACCCGCCCTTTGCCCGCCGCCCTCCACGCTACTTCCTGGTCATGCTTCCAGACCGACTTCCAGCTCGAAATCACGTCTTATAAATTCCAGGCCACGAAGGCCCAGCCCTGTTGGAGCCCTGTATCCCTTGCTCAGCCAGTGTCTGCAGAATCTCCCCACAGTCCAGTTCCTGTGGAGGGCCTTGGAAGATTTCAGGTCTTGAACTAGCCTGAAAAGAGGTCAGAGAGGAGAGTCCCAAGCATCTGCCAGATTCTGTGGTCAATGTGTAGCTTGAGAGGGGGATCTCTATTTGACATTCATTTCCTGAGCGGCTACTATGTGCCAGGCCTGTGCTGCCATTGGCGTTTGTAAAGGGTTTAATGGAACTGGCCCCTGCCTGTGTCAGGACACACAGGTTGCAGGTGACAGAAACTCAAACTGGCTTAATCCGTTAAAGGGAATGCATTGGTTCATGTCACTGAACGGCCCTTTTACATTCCAGAACTGGAGAACCCGTCTGAGAGGGTGCACCAGATCCAGCAAATCCTCATCACCCTTCCCCGCGTGGTCATCGTGGTCATGAGATACCTCTTCGCCTTCCTCAACCAGTGAGTGCCTGGCTGAGGGCCCCCCTTTCTGCTGTGTGCTCGCTGCATGGTGGGCAAGGGCCCCTTTTTGACTGGCTCAGGCCTCCTTCGGGAGGGTGTGTCCTGAGGCTTTCACAGGTGCTGTTTTTAAAGAAGAACATGGAACCTTCTGACTTTGAGTAGAGTCCCCCAAAAGAAAGGGATCATAGGGGCAGGATTTGCCTTTCCCAGATGACTCGTGGGTACCTCCTCTCTCCTAGCCTCTCTCAGTATAGCGACGAGAACATGATGGATCCCTACAACCTGGCCATCTGCTTCGGGCCCACCCTCATGCACATCCCTGATGGGCAGGACCCTGTGTCCTGCCAGGCACACGTCAATGAAGTCATCAAAACCATCATCATCCATCACGAAGCCATCTTTCCCAGCCCCCGGGAGCTAGAGGGACCTGTGTATGAAAAATGCATGGCTGGAGGGGAAGAATATTGGTAAGAGCCATTCCTCTTAATACAATTACTGTCATCGTCTTCGTTGCTGCCGTTGTACGGGAACAGTAAGAAGCCCTTTGTTTCTTACTGCGATGGTCTGTGCTTCCATATGCATTTTCTCATTTGAGCTTCGCAGCAGCCTGACACGAGAGACAGGTACATCAGTCAGGGTTCTCTTGGTTACCAGGGACAGGAATACAGCTCAAACTGGCTTAAGCCAAATGGGAATGTATTGATTTACTTAACTAAAAGCCTGGGAGCATGTCTTCAGGTATAGCTTGATCCAGGGCTCAACTATCATCACGAGGACTTGGTCCTGCAACCACCATGCCCTGGCTCTGCTTTATCCTGTTTTGGTTTCATTCTCAAATAGCCTTTCCCTTGGTGGTCGGTCACAAGAGGCAGCCAGCCAGCAACTTTAGATTTATAACTCATTCAGCATTTTCAATAGAAAAAGAGCTGCTCTTTCCCAAATGTTCCAACCTAAGCCAAGAGTTGTGTTTCATTGCTGGAGGTTGGGTCTGGTGAAGCAGTCACAGTGGTTAGAAGAGGTGATACTGCAGCTGGCCAGGTGGGTCACAGGCCCATCTCAGGAAGCAGAGGAATGGACAGTCCCCACCTCAGCCTCGTCAACTGAGTGTGACACTTCCCACCACTGTCCCCTCTCTCCTGGGAGTTCTCTTTGCCGGGCTATGTGACCTCAGTTTTTTTTTTTTCAGTGTTCCACAGTAGGTCAGCAATCACTAGATGGTCACCTCTGTGTACATGGTACGACACAGGGTCTTAGTAGAAATATTTTAGAACCTTTTAAAAATCAGGACTGACCACCTTCCCCAGGCTACGACTTTAAAAATGTGAAGACAGGAAAAAAATTGTAAAATGTGGCAAAGACGGGAAACTGAGAACACAAAATGACAGAGCCCCATCAGAGTGTCCTGCTATTTCTTTGTTCCCAACCAGGACAGCACACAGCTATATATTTAGGTATCACCCACACTGCTTTCAGCCAGGTGCCTACAGGGGAGTTTGTTTTTTGATCGTCAGAGAATTCCTGGACTCTTGCATTGCCTTAGTTCTGTGGGCATATTTGGGCAGCTGCTTCAAAGAAAGGAGGTGTTCCAGCCTTTTGTATTCCCCCCACCAACATGCCTCCCCACGTAGGAATACTGGGCCTGGTGATGTCTAATCACAGTTCTCTAATCTCTAATCTCATAGAACAAGTCTATCCCTGTTCTGTAACAGAAACATTAAACAGCCAGCAAGCATAATTTCTGGACAAAGAGAAGCTTTTCACACACGGTTTTTGCAACCATGGCCAGGTCTCTTTTCTTGCTGCAAAATATATAATTAGTGTTGTGGGAAGGGACCTGCGGATCTTCGTGTGCTTATCAAAGAACAATATACAATAACCACACTTTTCTTAATCTTATTTGTTTCCCATGAGACTGGAGAACTATTAATTACATGGTAATTTTGGAGGAGTTTTCAAAGCCGAAAAGGGAGATTTGGCAGAGGGTCTCAGCACAGTAGACAACATTCATTCATTCAACCAATGGTTACCAAGCAACTGTCATGGGCTGGGTCCTGAGCCGGGAGTCAGGATGTGACCTGAACAAGATTGACGTCCAATGCGGGGAGCTCTGATGGAGCAGGAAACAGGCAGTTCCAGAAGTGGGGCTCCCTGAGCCAATCTGGGCGAGTCAGGAGAGGCTTCCTGCAGGAAGTACAGATGGAGCTGAGACTGCAGGATGAACTGGAGCCAGCCCAGTGGGGACTGGGCGAGGAATATTCTAGGCTTGAAGCCTTCAATAAAAGGAAGAGTGGATCAGTGTGGCGGAGTGTAGCCTGTGATGGGGATGCAGCAGGGTGAGGCTCCGCAGGTCAGGTAGAGCCAGGTTACGGAAAGTGGTGGAAGCCTTGTGCGGTCTGGATCTAATCCAGGTGGCAGTGGAGAATGTTTCATGATGCAGTCCATATCCCTTTAAATGGCATTGTAAATGCCACCTCCTCCGAGAAGCCTTCCTTTCCTTGTAGGTCCCTTCTGCCATTATCGTCTCTGTCCATGTCTTTCCTGTATAACACTGTTTCAGCCTGCACCTGTTTTGTTTACCGGCCTGTTTACTGGGGCATTTTTCTCATTCCTCTCCCTACACTGAAACATGAGGCCAGGGCACTTGTCTGCCTTGCCCATCACTGCTTCCCTCCTGCCTGGCATAGATTAGGACCCACTCAGTGGCTTGGTAAAGAAAAACTGCCTGGCCTCGAGAAGCTCGTAATCTAGCAAGGGGTTAGCAGCTGGTGAAATTAAACCAGCACGTTGACAACTAAATTTGAAGGCCCTGGATCACTCAGTCCCAGTGCTCATCACGGTTGCCAGCTGGTTTGCTCTCGCTGCCTGGATGGATCTGGGCTCCTGCACACAGACTCACAGGGCAGCCCTTGTTGGCTTCACTTCCCCTCGTGGGCTGTGTCACTTCAGCTGTGAGACAAGGGGGTCAGGCCAGATGAGATGGCTCATAGTACTTCAGAGATTCCTGTTCTGGCCTCTGGCCCTTCTGATGATAAATGCTGGGGTTTTGCCACTGTCCTCTGGATCTTACAGAACACGTGAGCATTGACAGCCTTCGCCCAAAAGATAGCCCAGCAGATTCCTGGGCTAGGAGGGATCGGGGGAGGCATCTGGGAAGCTTCCCAGCGAGGGAGCAGGGAGTGGTTGTGAGCCTGCATCTGAGCTGGGGGGATTGGGCTGGCACCCGTGGGAGGCTCAGGGTAGTGTGAGGGTAGACAGGCCCCCACTGAGTCCTCTTCCCATGTTTCCTTGCAGTGACAGCCCACACAGTGAGCCAGGGACCATCGATGAAGTTGACCATGACAATGGCACCGAGCCTCATACCAGTGATGAAGGTGAGTGGGGGGGACCCGGGGCCAAAGGACTCACCTGGGAGCCCCTCAGCATGATGCTGGCCCAGCCATAGGGCTGGCCCACGTAGCCCCCTCCAGCTTTCCACGGCAGCACATCTGCCCTGCAGAGCAGATGGGGACCCAGAGAAACCTCAAAGAAAAGCCTTCCTTGCATGCCCCAAGTCCCAGCACAGGCCAGGCAGAGCAGATCCTCCCTGGCGGGCACACATTGTGTTCACGACTCACGCCTAGCCCACTTAATCCCTTTATGTGTCCTGCCTGGCCTGGGGGCAAATCCTAGGTGACAGTAGTTTCTTAAGTAGGAAGCAACCTCTGTCATTGCTAATGACAGAATGCCCAATTCAAATTGACTTAAGTATAAAAGGAAATCAGCTCATATACCTGAAAAGTCCCAGGGTAGGCATGACTTCAGGTGCAGCTGGATCCAGGAGCACAGATGATTTTCACAGGACTTCATCTCCATCTTCCTATTCTGTTTCCATCCCTGCTGGCTTCATTCTCCTGTAGGCTTTCCTTGTGTAGTGCTCTCTGGCAGTTCTGGGCTTCCACCATCCTTTTACCCAAAGTCCTGGTGGAAAAGAGCTTCCTTTTCATAATGGTTCCACGAAAGGTCCCAGGGTGGAATCTCACTTGGGTCACGTACCCAGGCATCCAATCACTGTGGCCCGGGAAGGAGCCAGTGGGTCAGACCTGGGTCACAGATACAGAACAGCAAATCCTGATATGACGTTCAGCTTTGCCAAAATCCTGAGGGGCTGAAGTCGTCCTGAACTAAGGAAGTGTCCTGCAGAGGCTTTGTTTGGAGGCGTGAAGGCTGCCACCTACCGCTTATGCCCTTCTAGCAGTTTGCTTTCCTCTTTCCTTCTCTTCCTTCCTCTGCCTGTCTCTAGTTCCCCTCCCCTGCCGCTCTCTCCATCTGTTGCTCTTTTTATTTCTGGATCTGTTTCTCTCTCTCTCTGACTTCTGTCTTCCTGTCTTCCTCCCTCTCCCCCTCCCCGCTGATGTGTGCATGTAGCTCCCTCTTGATCTAGATCTTGCCCTCAGTCTCTCCTTCCCCTGGAGGAAAAGCACCTCTTGAGTGGAACAGGATGGGCTGATCTCCCAGAGCTGAGACATGTCAGGGCTGCTGCTGGTGGAGGCACAGGTGCCTGTAAGAGGCCAGGTCCGGTGTCCTTTGAGAATGCTTATAGCTCTGCGTGTCCACCCGCCTGTCAGCCTGGGCACCTGCCTTCCTGGGGGCTGAGGTCCCTGTCGGTTCTCCTGCTGGGTTTCTCACAGCTCCTTGGTCCGATGGGTAGAAGGCTGCTCCGGCCCTTTGTCAAGATTGTGTTGGCTGTTCCAGGTTCCTTGCAATTCCATTTGAATTTTAAAATCAGCTTGTCAATTTCTACAAAAAAGTCAGCTGGGATTCTGATAGGGATTGCATTGAATTGTTGGTCAGTTTGGAAGTATTGCCATCTTAATAGTATTGAGTCTTCTGATCCTTGGATAAACATGGGATGTTTTTCTAATTATTTAGATCTTCTTTAATTTCTTTCAATAGCAGTTTGTAGTTTTCAGAGTATGATGAGTTTATCACTGCTTTTTAAAAATTTATTCATCAGTATTTTATTCTTTTTAATACTAATGGAAGTGAAATTGTTCTCTTGATTTCATTTTTGAATTGTTTATTGTGAGTGTGTAGAGATACAACTGATTTTGATATATTGCTTTTGTACCCTGCAGCCTTGCTAAAGTTACTCATTTGAATAGTTTTTAGTGATTTTCTTATGATTTTCTATATATTAGATCATAACTTATATGCAAATAGATATAGTTTTACTTCTTCCTTTCCAACTTGGATGCCTTTTATTTCTTTCTCTTGCCTAATTGCCCTGGCTAGAACCTTTAGTACAATATTGAATAGAAATGAGAGTGGAAATCTTGTCTTGCTCCTGATCTTATGGGGAAAACACCCAATATCTTACCATTAGTGATGATGTTGGCTGTGGGTTTTTCATAGATGCCATTTATCAGATTAAGGAAGTTCCCTTCTATGCCTAGTTTGTTGAGTGTTTCGTGATGAAAAGGTGTTTGATTTTGCCAAATGCTTTTTCTTCATCTATTGATATGATGGTGCAATTTTTTGTTCCTTGTTTTACTAATAAGATGTATTACATTACGTGTTACACTTTTGAGATTTTGTCATTTTTTATTTGTATAAATTTATGGGGTACAAGTATGATTTTGTTAGATGGATCTATTGCACAGTGGCAAAGTCAGGGCTTTTAGTATATCCGTCAGTGAAATGACATACCTTGTCCCCGTTAAGTAATTTCTCATTATCCACCCTTTTTTTCTTAATATAGGCATTTATAGCTATAAATTTCCCCCTGAGCACTGCTTTAGCTGCATCCAGTAAGTTTTAATATGTTGTGTCTTCATTTTCATTTATCTCAAAATATTTTTTGATTTCTCTCTCCCTTTTTTCCTTTGACCGTTTGTCGTTTGGGAGTGTGCTGTTTCATTTTCACCTGTTTGTCAGTTTCCCCAATTTTTTCCTGCTATTTCTTCTATAGAAATCAACAGGAGGAAAGAAATTTCTATAGAAGAAATAATAGTTTCATTCTACTGTTGTTGGAGAACATATTTTGTATTATTTGTACCCTTTTACATTGCTGAGGTTTGTTTTGTGGCCTAGCGTGTGGTATAGTCCGGAGAATGTCCACACGCCGCTGAAAGCACGTATGGCCTCTGTTCGTTGGACAGAGTGTTCCGTAGATGTCTGTTAGGCAGAGGGGAAGCGGTGGCCTGCCCAGCGTGGTGCAGTGGCATGGTCAGAGCCAGGGCATGGTTTGAGGGGGTCGCTGGTGGGTTTGGAGTGAGGCCCTCAAGAGCAACACGGAGGCCTCGGCCTGTGCAGGGGGTAGACGGCGGCTCTGTCTCTTGAGATGAGGAAGGGGAGGGAATTCAGTACCTTTGGGTGACAGCGTGTGGGAGGGGGTGTGGGGGAGAGGCATGTATTCTGTTTCAGGCGGAGATACCCAAATAACAGACGGCTAATCGGGGTAGCTATCATCATCACCGTCTGTACCATGCACGGCGACATGGCAGCATCTGCAAACACACCTGCGCACTCTCAGCTCGCGCCCGACCTGGTTCCTCCTATTCTCTCGCCCTCCATTTGCTACGCCTCCCTCTCCCGTTCAAGTCCAGACCTCCATCCAAGGATGCTAGAGGGCCTGGGGACAGGAAAGGCAGCAACGAGGACACCCAGGCAGCCTCCCGGGCTCCTCCGTGTGTCAGCAAACGCTGCTTGGTCAGCACCTTTATCTGACCGCAGGGCTCTGGGGAGTCTGTGTCAGTGGGGGTCCTGCGGGCAGCCCCCACGCGCTCGTGGCCATATGGCTTGGCTCCTGATCTTGTGAACCCTCTGGCTCATCTGGCTCTTGCAGCTGGGCGGGCAGATGGGCTCCCAGGCAGTTCCAGCACACGGCTGGGTGTGAGATTCAGAGATGCCGCAGAGAGAAGGATTGAGGTCTCCTTGTTTTACTGAGAAGGCGACTGAGTCAAGATCTGAGTTAATTCAACCCACTTAGGGGTACTGGCATCTTCCTCCCGCCTTCTCCTGCACCCCGCCCCCATCACCTGTGTCAGAGTAGCATTTAAAGACATCATCAGGGAGCTACCTGTCCTTCCCCACAGAAGCCAGGGCCGCCTGAGTGCAGCTCCTGGGCTGCCCCTCTGCTGACCTCAGGGACGCTCTTTCCCTCACTGTCCTCCCAGAAGTGGAGCAGATCGAGGCTATCGCCAAGTTTGACTACGTAGGACGGTCCCCCCGTGAGCTGTCCTTCAAGAAGGGGGCCTCGCTGCTCCTGTACCACCGTGCCTCGGAGGACTGGTGGGAGGGCCGGCACAACGGCGTGGACGGGCTCATCCCTCATCAGTACATCGTGGTCCAGGACATGTGAGTGACCGTCGGGAGAAGGATGCCACAGTGGATTAGTGATGTCTGGGATGGGCCCTGGAAGGGGTGCTGGGCTGTGTGCCAGGGACTTGCCCTCCCTGGTACCACACGCTCTGTCTTCTGCAAGAGTGGGTCAGATCTAACTTCCCTTTAAACGGCGATCCACCTAGCAAATAAGCCCGTCGCTCATCACCTGAGGACACAGAGACAGCGTTTGCTGCCACTGGCCCAGCCTCCTAACCCGGCGTTCGTCACCCGCCGTGGCTCCCGGCGTCCGGCGGTCCGGCCATGTGCCTCCAGCTCCTTAGGTCTCCCCGATCCACACGCCAGAGGGGCCTCTCCCGAGGCTCAGCAGAAACAGCCATGCCCTCATTTCCAATTGATAGGGCACTATTTTTTTTATAATTTCAGGGGTTAATAAAAAAAAAGAGCCCTACATGCCAAATGCCCTAGCCCTACCACAGAAAGTCTACACTTCCCAGTCCTCTGAGAGCCAAGGAGGGTCCCTGCGCCTATGTTCCCCGTGAGCTCTGGGCTGCCTCAGCAGGACTGCCCAACCAACGAAGCTGCCTCCAAGCACGACCTCACGGGCAGGGGACTGAAAGCCTCCGTTTTGGTGGAGGGAGGGGAGGCCCAAGCCGGAGGAGAGGCCCAGGCCAAGCAAACCACAAGAGAAGGGCCACAGTGGAAGGCCATCGGCGGCCTCCCGGTGTCCCCAGGCCCCTGAGGGCAGGAGGAAGTCACAGAAGGGAGAGGGCCCTGGAAGGAGGCCGGCAGGGTGTTTCAACAGGCTGGCCAGCTGGCTCACAACTGTCCCAGGCCCTGGGTTGGGAGGTGAGGGGTGGAGACACCAGACCATTCGTCAGGGAGCCGCGCCTGCACGCGCCACCTGTCCTTTCTCTGACACTCCTGCAGCATTCGCCGTGTCCTGCCTCAGCAGCCTGGGAGGGACCTAGTAGAGGAGAGGGGAGCGGGAAGCAGGTGTGGGGCTGGGACGGAAGGCGTCTCCTGCCAAGGGAACCGACTCCAGGAGCGTTGCCGTGGCGCGCTGAGTGGGCAGGGCCCCCTCCTGAGCCGTGGGCACAAATGAGCTGTCACATGGGTATTGATTCTGCCCCTCAGACGGGTGTCGAGGAGCCCTGTACATCCCGGCTCCCTCGCAGGAGGCACCTCCAATTCACGCCTGTCTTCTCCCCAGGGACGATGCTTTCTCCGACAGCCTGAGCCAGAAGGCCGACAGCGAGGCCAGCAGTGGGCCACTGCTGGATGACAAGGCGTCCTCCAAAAACGACCTCCAGTCCCCCACGGAGCACATCGCTGATTACGGCTTTGGGGGGGTGATGGGCCGGTAGGAAACGCGGGTTCATTTTCTCCTACTAGGGCCGTGCCTGCTCGCGTCTGACCGGGGGAAGCTAGGGGGCAGGGAGGAGAGACGTGGGCGGCTGCAGCCCCTGTTCCCCATGGGGTGTGCTGCCGAGCACCCTTGGCAGGCTGGCTGGCATCGGCCCCAGAATTCCAGGCATGAAATGATCCAGCCTGGAGCGGCAGGGGGAGAAGGAGGAGGAAAGACGTATGTTGGGAACTCAGTGCTTTTTATTTAAAGTGATAATAATAAATGAGAGAGACACAGATTGGCAAGGATTTTTCCTGCCTCTCTCCAGCTCTCGCACCTCCTCCCAGGTTTCTGTTGGAGACCTGAGCTGCTGTATTTAAAAATCCAAAGTGCACATGCTCCCCGAAATGCACTGCAGAAGCAGCAGCCCCACCCACTCATGTGTCGGGGGGAACTGACACTCGATTCCACCCACCTGTTCGGTGGGAGCAGACCTGCCAACGTCTTCACTCCTCACGTGGGGGCCGGGCTGTGTCACCTGACCTTTCCACCAGGCAAGGCGCTGCCCACGTCATTCTGAGAACAGGTGTGTTCCAAAGTACGTGGCTGGTAGAAAAATAAATACGTGAAGAAATGAGTAGAAAAGCTTTAAAAGAAAAGCTGACAGCTTCTCACTGCTTTTTGAATCAGACTCTCAAAATGTCATATTCTGTGTTTTTCCCAGTGGAAGGGTCATGTGACAAACCCACATGTGTGGGTATTTGCAGATAGAGCCAAAAAAAAAAAAATCAGTCACAACGGGAAAACAGTTTTACGAGTTTATTTCAGCAGATGTCCTGATTCAGCCTGTGCTCAGCAAATCCCGTTCAATTCAGCAAATCTCTCAGGCACTGTGATAGGTGACAGAATCGGGAAGAGAGGGCAAGTGGAAGGCTGGGCTGGGTGGATGAAAACGTCACGGTCCCCTGACTACTAGGAGGACCATATCCTCTCCCTCTCTCCTCCTCTCCCTTTCCCTCCCTCGCCTCCTTCTCCCTGTCCTTCCTTTCTCAATACTCCTTCCTCTCCAGTAGCTCTGCTTTGGTCCTGTGGGGTACTTGCGGGCACTGCTTAGCTTGGCTGGTGGTACTGGGGTCTGTGGTGCGGCTGACCATGTCGGACTTGGTCCCTAGTGACAGTCTGTTCCCAACACACCACCTTCCCCTCCCTCCTGGCCACTTCCAGCCTTCCCTGCCCTCACGAGGTCCTCAGAATCCTTTGGTGGCCTCTGTAGGATGCAGCAAAATCTCCCGTGTGCAGAGCCTTTTACCTTCAATGTGCTTTCAAGCTCACTTGAAGGTGGGCAAGGAATCTTGTGCCCATTGAACAGATGGATAAGGTGGAGGTGAAAGAGGACACAGGAAAACAGAGGCAGACCCAGGGCAGGGGAGCGCCCTCCTGGTACTCACTCGAGTCCCTCTTTCATCCCCGAGGTGGGAAGGGGGCATTCGGTGGTGCAGTGTGTCCTCCTGAACAGCTGGCTTTCCAAGATCTGGAAAAGCCTCATAGAAACAGCCCTTTGTGGGGAGATGGGGGCTGGGTGAAACATCAGCCTGTGTTCAGGTCCCAAGGGGCCCGTTCTCTGCCTGCGGGGTGCTGGTGACTTTGGTACAGTCAAGCCTCAATGCTTTGGACCCATTAGAAGCCCATTCATGGAAGTGTCTGAGGGGCTTCAGAATGTGCCATGGGCCAAACCATCACCAAAGTGTCTCCAGGTTGAAATCCTACTGGCCTTGACTTAACAAGCGGACAAAATTCATTTGGTGATTAGCACCACCACCGTCCAGCTTGGAAGCACCAGATTCCTTTGTGGGTGCAGACGAGGCCTCCCCTCCGTTGCCCAGTTACGCGCCAAGCCAGGCCAGTCCCTGTGGGGTTGCGGAGCCTGGCTGAGCGAGGCTTCGCTGTACCTGCTCCCTAGACTAGCACCTAGCGTGTGGCATGGGGGTCGGTGAACCCGTCCTCAGGCTCGCCAGGGTTGACCTCTGCCCCACGCCCTCCCCGCCCCCCGGCTCCTTTGCAGGGTGCGGTTACGATCCGACGGAGCGGCCATCCCCAGGCGCCGGAGCGGCGGGGACACACACAGCCCGCCCCGGGGCCTGGGCCCAAGCATAGACACGCCACCCCGGGCCGCCGCCTGCCCCAGCAGCCCCCACAAAATCCCCCTCAGCCGGGGGAGGATGGAGAGCCCCGAGAAGCGGAGGATGGCCACGTTCGGTAGCGCCGGCAGCATCAACTACCCTGACAAGAAGGCGCTTGCCGACGGGCACCCGGTGAGGTCGACCTGCAGCTCCACCAGGCACAGCAGCCTGGGGGACCACAAGTCCCTGGAGGCCGAGGCCCTGGCAGAAGTAAGGGCCAGCGGGAAGTCAGGCTGGGCTGGCTGAGAGCCCCAGAGGGGCAGCGGGTGGGAAGCTGTGGAGTGGGGACCACCTTGGCCCTCTGCCAGGCCCAGGCTAAGCCGGGAGACCGGGGAGGCAGCTGGCCGCCTGCCCCCAGGGCCCCCGTGGGAGCAGGAGCTGGTTGGTGCGGCCCCCGTCTAGGGTTGCTGCAAAGTCTGAATACCTTCAGTGTCCAGGACGGGAGAGGGGATTGGCCAGATCGTGGGGATGGGATAATGGTAGGTCTCTCCACAAGATGACCTGACTGAGTTATATCATTCATTCATTCACTCATTCATTCATTCCTCATCTGTTCATTCATGGACAAATATTGATTGAGCGTCTGTTGTGTGACAGTCACCAGGCTGGGCATTGAAAGTACAATGAGGACATAAAATGGACCCAGACCCTGCACACACGCAGCGTATGGTTCCGAGAAGAGAGAGACACCAGCCAGTAAAGACACAGCTGTGACATGGCTGGGTGCCTTCAAGGAGGGCTACACAGCACTCGGAGGGCCCAGAATGTGGGGGTTGCACTTACTTAGGCAGGGAGACCTCCCTAGGGGTTGGACCTGAGACCCAAAGGGTAGGAAGAACTAAACAGCTGAAGCTGGAAGGGAAGAATGTTCCAGAATCTTCCAAAGTGGTTAGAGGTTTTTTTGTTTTCAATTTATCTTTTTGTATTTGGATGAGAAATTTATATGATTTTTACACTTGCCAAACAAACAGAACTGTGCTTTGTTTAACAACTTACATAACTGATATCATGTGTTTTTGACAGTTCTGTCATATTTCCAAAAGTTTTCCTTTTTTTGTCTCTGGAATTGGAGGGGGGTGCCCATTTTGTACCCTCTCCCCAGTGTTATCTCCCACTTAAAGGTGAGAGAGACACACCAGAGCCCGCTGGGCTGTGAGAGTTCCACTGTGGAGAGTGGCATTTGAACCCCGTTCAGCAGGGGAAGGGGAAAAGGTTGTGCATGGGGGCTGTGTCCAGAGGAGGCCAGGGGGGTTCCAAGGGAGTACCCCACACAGAGACAATTTGCCTGGCAGCTAGAACTCCTGTTCACACCTGTAGGGTCTCGCTTGGCCATGTCCTGACGCCCACCCCCCGGGGTCCCTGAAGATCAGTCCTTGGCATGGGTCCAGCAGAGGAAGCAGGCCACCCCCTGGTCCCTCCATCCTTGCAGGCACATCACCCTAGCAGCCACCACCATCTGGAAACTTCACCAGTTTGGAAAGTTCTGCCTGTCATGATGGGGGCTGGGCTGCCCGAGGCCTGGCCCAGAGCCCTTTACACAAAGAATCAAATGCAGTCCAAGAGCACCGTTTCTGAAAGAAGGGCCCATGACAGACAGGTTCCACAGGATATCAGGAGGTGGGTGGGGGATAAGTGCCCTGCGGTCAGCAAAGTTTGGAGAAAGCTGCTCTGACAAAGTAGAATGACTTATCTGCAAGACGTCCTAGAACCTTTAAACATGTGGATGTGCCTTGTGTATCTCCAAGAAAGAGAACAGGGCACACCCCATCTCCCAGACTCTTTTGACCTTCATTCACGGGGCATTTTGCAAGACCAGCCCACAGAATGCAGCTGGGGACTGCTGCGTGCGTCCTCAGCGTGCAGAGGGACCCACACGCTATCTGCTCGGAAAGCTGCCCTCAAAAGCCAGTAGGAGAGCGTGGAAATGACATGTAAATAGCGCAGAGCCACTGGACAGCCTCTGCTCAACATTCGCTCTGATGAGCCCTAGGCTTTGCAGGCTACAAAGGGGAGCAGCAGCGTGGAGACCCCCAGTAGTAGGTAGAGTTGCCCAAAATTCTCTGTTGTCAAAATGTCTTAGGATTTAGATTTGCACCCAGTTAAGAGGCTGTTTGGGGAACTTGCAAGATGACCATTAGAAGGGGGGCTGTACTGTGGGAGGAGGTAAGGAGCGATGGCCCTCCCCACTCCACCCCCAGCAGCTCTCTGCAGCTCTGCTTGGAGATCCGGTGTCGCCTCTGAGACTAACGCAAGGCTCCAGCCTAAACACCGCGGCTGATCTTTCTCTGAACTTTCTGTCTTTTCGCTCCTGCTCTGCCGGGGTAGAGTGGCGATGGGGGTGGGGAGGTAATTATATTATATTTATTCAAGTTTCACCTTGCAGCTCATGCTGAGCTGCACACGGAGAGTCGTGAGGTCAGTAGATGACCGAATTCAAGCAGAGTAGGTGACAGCAGGGCAGCTGGTGGAAAGCAGGCTGTGTCACCGCAGGGCTGAGGTGTGGCAAAGCCAGGGAGAGGGGCTGCCATCTCTCCCTTCCTGCAGAGAAGGGGGGGGGGGGGGGGGGGGGGGGGGGGGGGGGGCGGGGGGGGGGG
>CAUYRT010012385.1:0-28831 GCA_963574885.1 Lepilemur ruficaudatus
ATGTGATTAACTGTACACCTCGGTAAATTCACTGAAAATCATTTAATTGTACACTTAAAATGAAGTGTTGGTTGTACGTAGATACAGTTGGAGCACTATGTATGTACTCTATGGACTACTTTGACAGAGTAGGTTTTTGAATATAACAACCATAAGTCAACTTGAGTGGTAATATATTTTGGGAAATCAACTCACTACAAATTGTGACTGTAAACATTGTACTGTAAATGCTTTGTAGTTTCCCCCAATTAAAAAAAAATATGAGAAAATATTCAGAAGCTACTGAGACTGATTTTGTAAATTTTGAGAAGGAAAAACAGATTTATACCTTGCTTTATAGAGCAGCTTTACAAACAGACCACAGTATTGTTTCTAAATAAATTCACATTAGAAACGTTCTGAGGTCACTCCCATTTGGTAAATAATATCTAACCAAAGGTTAACAAATACATAAAACTTGTAATATTTCCACAAATAGCTATTTTGTATGTATATGCTTGACGTTTATAAGATGTTCTTATATTTTGAAACAATCAAAGAAGATTATTTGTGATTTGTAGAAATGAAAAGGCCCATAATTGCCATTACTAATTTTCTTGTTTATTATGAAAGAAATATACATACCTTTTCATCTTGCTGAATTACGGATTGTACATTAGCATAACAAAGGAGATATATGATTCAAATAATCTCTTTACCATTTGACACTTATTCTATGCCAGTCTCCTTGAGGTCTATTTTAAATAAGCTAATTTAATTTGGTATATAAAAAATTTATCGTCTGCATAGCACCATGGAGATTCCGAGAAGCAATTCAGGCTAGGTTCAGGGAGAACCAGTAAAGTGGGTCAAATACTATCTCTAGGGTTGGAAACACAATCACATGACCTGAGAAAAAATGATCACAGCTGCTGTCTCTAAACATGTAACATAATTTTGATACTCCTTAGAGCAACTCTGAGTTGAAATAGAAATCCTAATATGAGAAATATCTAAATGATATTTTAAGAAAAATATAAACAATATTCTTTTTCTTTTTCACCATTATCATTTTTTTTTCCTTTTCTTTTTTGCTTAAAGTTAGCAGGACTATCAGATTCCTTAGGTAATAGCAAAGCAAGTTCCCCAATTCCCCTAAAATTGTGGATTTTAAAACAATAGAGCTGTGCAGAATCTCCAGGATCCCAGACTTGTGTGGCATTTCTCTTCAACTTACCATGTTTTAGTCAAATTATATAAGCAAAGCAAAAATAAATTAAAGAGCAATTTTAAAAGGCTAAGGTGGCAGTACTAAGTGCTATTTAATTTATTTTGAAGATTTTCTTTTTACACTTCAGAGATGTTATTCTATTATAGGTCCAGGTTAAGAAAAAAGTGTCAACTGACTGAACCTTGCCAAATTATAAAACACTGTTCCAAATATCTTGTTTCAATCTCTAGAAAGTAAAATTCTTTTTTTTCTTTTTTACTTCAGACATTTATGTAAGACTTTTGTTAAAGTGCTTCAAAATTGAGACAAACTATAGATTTTTTTCTTTCACTAGTCTGATGAAAGTGACTTAATTAGTCATTGGTATATTGGATATTGAGAAGAGAGTAAAGGAAAGAATTCATGGTTATTTAACAAATATGGGCACTCTATTAAATACCTCATTTCAAAAAAGATTAAAATAAAAGTTTAATGGATATCTAAAAACCAGTCCCTGGAGAAGGAGAGCTTTCCTCTTCACTACAAATATAATTATAATTAAAATCATATTTTTACACACGCTAACATGAGTGAAATCTTTTCAATTTTTTTCTCAAAACATGACAAAATTTCCTTCAAATGAAAGATTTATATCATCATTACAAAAGCCTGTGGAAATTCAGACTTCCCTTCTAGCCATGTTGAAGTAACAAGAACTGAATTTACTCTCCCATTTGACACTACAAAAAAAAAAAAAAAAAAAAGAAGAAGAAGAAAGAAAAAGAGAAACCAAAAAAATATATGAAACAATGGTATTCAAGATACTGAACAACAGGCAATGACCACAGTGATCACACAAGATGAGAAATAAATGAGATTAGCCTCATGATTGCCTCGCTTCCTACACTGAGAGAGGTTCCAGGTCATAGCAGAGGGAAGACATGCACAGGCAGACCCTAGGAAGCTCTCTGAGTTAAAGGACAGAGCTGAGTCCCTGGAGAACAAGATAGTTGGAGTGTGAAGGATAGAACACTGGAGAGAATGGAAATGCATGAAAAGAGAAGTTGGAAGACCTACAGAGGTTCTGCTGTGAGTATTCAGCTGAGCACTGATCAACACCTACATGTAAGTAAAGTATATGAAGCCAAGGAATAAATCACATGAAAGGATTACAAGAATCAGTTTAACTTTCTTACAGAGGGTGTAAATTTGTGTGTTCTCATCATTTAGACTGGAAAAGCTTATCATCCATGGAAAATTGCATAGATTAGTTAGAAGGGCTTCACCTCAGTAATGCAGAATTATTAACCCTAGACTAAATGCTGATCTGGCCCTGTCTCACAAATTATAAAAGCAAAACCAGAAAAATCAAACTCTTTTTGAGTAACTTGATGTAATGATGAAAAAAAAAAAAAAAAGCTCAGGAATATTTATAGGACAATAAAGTCATCCAACACCCAACAAGCTAAAATACACAACATCTAGAATCCAGTGAAATATTTCTAGTAATACAAAGAGGCTGGAAATTGTGACCCACAATGAGTAGAAATATCAGCTGATCGAAATATAGCTCAACATGACAAAGGCTATATACAACAAACTTGTAGCTAGTATACTGAGAGAAGAAAAACTGAAAGCCTTTCCTCTAAGATCTGAAACAAGACAAGGACGCCCATTTTCACCACTTTTATTCAACAGGGTACTAGAAATCCTAGCCAGACCAAATTAGAAAACAAAGAAATAAAGGACATCCAAATTGGAAAGTATGAAGTTAAATGCCCATAATTGTTAAAATGTCCTTACTACACAAATCAATCTACAGATTCAATACAATTCCTATCCAAATACCAGTTCTTTACAGATGTAGAAAAATAATCCTAAAATTTATATGAAACCACAAAAGACCCAGAATAGCCAAAGCAGTCTTTAGCAAAAAGAACAAAGCTGGAGGCATCACATTACCTGATTTCAAATTATACTACAAAGTTATAGTAGCCAAAACAGACACATATAGACCAGTGGGACAGAATAGAGAACACAGAAATAAATCCGTGAATTTACAGCCAGTTCATTTTTGACAAAGGCACCAAGAACATACAATGAAGAAATAACAGTCTTCAATAAATTGTGCTGAAAAAATTATTAATAGATATCCATATGTGGAAGAAGGAAACTAGACCCCTATCTCTCACCAAATACAAAAATCAGATTAAAATAGAGTAAAGTCTATGACCATAAACTATGAAACCACTAGAAGAAAACATTGGGGAAATGCTTCAGGACATTGATCTCACCAAAGATTTTTTTTGTGTACAACCTCTAAAGCACAGACAACCAAAGCAAAACTGGACAAATTAGATCATATCAAGCTAAAAACTTCCGCACAGCAAATAAAACAATCAACAAAGCGAAGCAACACCTATAGAATGAGAGAAAATATTTATAAACTATCCATCTGACAAAGGATTAACAACCAGAATATATAAGGAACTCAAAAAAACTCAAAAGAAAATAATAATAATAATAACCTAATTTAAAAATTGACAAAAGATCTGAATATTTCTCAAAAGAAGACATACAAATGGCCAACAGGTATCTAAAAAATGCTCAACATCATTAGTCATCAGAGAAATACAAATCAAAACCTCAATGAAATTTTATCTTATCCCAGTTAAAATAGCTTTTATCAAAAAGACAAAAAGTAACAGATGAGGATTCAGAAAAGGGGGAACACTCATACACTGTTGGTGGGAATGTAAATTAGTGCAGCCACTATGAAAAACAGGATGGAGTCTCCCCAAAAATCTCAAAACAGAACTATCATATGACCCAGCAATCACACAAAAGAAAGGAAATCAGTACATCGAACACATACCTGCACTTTCATGTTTTACTGAAGCACTATTCACAATATCAAAGATATGGAATCAACCTAAGTTCTATCAACAAATGAATGGATAAAGTAAATTTGGTATACATACATGATGGAATATTATTTAGCCACAAAAAAGAACGAAATCTTGTCATTTGCAAGAACATGGATAGAACTGGAGAAAATTATGTTAGCTGAAATAAGCCAAAGAAAGACAAATTATTGCATGTTCTCATTCTTATTTGGGAGCTAAAACAATGGAGCTCATGGAGATAAAGAGAAATATGACGGTTACCAGAGGCTGAGAAAGGCAGTAGGGAGGGGCACATGAAGAGCAGTTGGTTCATAGGTAACAAAAATACAATTAGATGGAAGCAACAAGATCTAGTTTTCAGCAGCACCATGGGATGACTGTAGTGAACAATAATTTATTGTATATTTCAAAACAACTAGAGGAGTGGATTTTGAATATTTCCAATAGAATGAAACAATAAATGTGATAGTGATGGTTATCCTGATTACACTAATTTGATCATTACATATTATATGCTTACATCAAAATATCATGTGTACCCCATAAATATTTACAACTATTATGTAGCCATAAAAAAATTTAAAAATATTATCTCAACATGGATCGTAATCAAAATGTGGGATGTAAAACTATAAAACTTAGAGTAAATAAAGAGAAAATATTTGTGATCTGGAGTTATAGAAATATTTCTTAGATATGACACAAAAAATAGGACCTATAACATTGTTAAAAAATGACAACCTGGATTTTATAAAATTTAAAATTTTTTCTCTGTGAAAAATAATGATAGAGAATTTTTAAAAATACAGCAGCTCACTGAGCAAAGGGTGGATATATTTGCAGAACACATATTCAAGATAGGACTTGTATTTCAAAAATATAAATAATTACAAACTCAACAAGAAGATAAATATTAACACAATTAAAAATGGGCAAGGACATTTCACCAAGAAGGACATAGAGATGGCAAATAAATACATAAAAAGACGTTTAGCTTCAGGAGACAAAAAGAAAATCCAAATAAAAATTCCAATTTGATTCCACTGTACACCTGTGGATTATTTTAGCAGATTGAATAAAAATATATTAAAAGGATAATACATCATGATCAATTTAGATTTATCAATTCAAAATTTCTTAAACATTTGAAAATCAATGTAATCACATTAACAAACTAAAATGGAAAACATAATTATCTCAACACATACACAAAAATGACAAAATTTAGTATCTATTCCTGATGAAAATTCTCATTAACTGGAAATAAAAGTAAAGTCCCTCCACATGCTCTCAGACATCATACTCAATGGTAATAAACTCAATGCTTTCTCCCTAAGATCAGGATAAAGCAATGGTGTCTGCTCTTCTCCCTGTTATTCACAGTGTACTGGATATTCTAGATGGGAAAATATAAAAAGGGTCGAGGAGGCATCCAGATTGAAAAGGAAAAAGTAAACCATATTAATTTCTTAGCCTATGAGGAAAACCCAATGGAAACTTCAAGAAAACTACCAAAACTAATAAGCAAATTTACCAAGGTTGCAGGATATAAGGTCCATAGAAAAACAAAAACAATTATATTTTTATATGTTAGCAATGAACAATCAAAAGGTGAAATTATAAAAATATTATTACCAATAGCATAGAAATATGTGAAATATTCAGAGATAAATCTGATAAATATGTGAAAGACTTGTACACTAAAATCTATAAAAATTTGCTGAGAAAAAAAGTCCTAAATGGAGATGTTAAAAGATTGGAATGTTCAAATATTGTTAAGATGTCAATTCTCCCCAAAATGATCTATATAATCAAGATAATCTCATATAAAGTCATAGGATTTTTTATACAAACTGACAAACTGATTTAAAATTTATCAGGAGATGTAAAGGACATAGAACAGCTAAAACCCATTCAATAAAGGATAGTGTTGGAAGATTAAAATTGCATTTTATTAAAATTTAGTAAAAGCTACAGTCTTAAAGACAGCGTGGCATTGTTACCAAGATAGATAAATATATCAATGTAACAGAACAGAGAGCCCAGAAATAACCTCACACATGTGCTGAAAAACTTTTCAACAAAGATGAAAAGGTAATTCAGTGGAAAAAGTTTAGTTTTTTGAACAAATAGTGCTTGGACAATTGGATATCTATTATTTATTAATATACTTATCTATATAAAGAACTTTAATCCCATACCTCATATCACTTAGTTAAAATTGATCATATAACTAAATTGTAAACCTATACTATAAAGTGATAAAAGAAAATATACAAGAATATGTTTGTGACCTTAAACGAAGATTTCTTAAATACAACACCAAAAGCATGATCCATGAAAGAAAAATATGATGAACTAGATTTATCAAAGTTTAATACTCTTCTCTTTGGAAGACACTGGTAAGAGAATGAGAAGACAAGCCATTCATCAGGAGAAAATAGTTTGCAAATCATATATCTAACAAAGGGTAAGTCATTGGTAAGGATGTAGGGAAACTAAAACTTTTATACACTGCTGGTAGAAATGTAAAATAGTGCAATTGTTCAAATAGGCAATTTCTTAAAAAGCTACTCAAACACTGACCATATAATGCAGCCGTTCCACTCTTCACACTAAACAAAGAGAAATAAAAGCATAGTGCATAAAATGACTGCTATACAAATTTTCTTTGCAGTTTTATTTGCATTACTCACAAAGTGAAAACAATCCAAATGTCTGTCAACACGTGAATGGATAAACACATCATGGTATAGCCCTACAATAGAATATTAACCAACAAAAATGAATGAAATATTGGCACATCAACATGAATGAATTTTAAAATAAATATGCTAAGTAGAGGAAACTGGGGAAAAAAGTACATATTATATAATATCTAGGGATAGTGGGAAGGGATTGGGTAAGGAGGGACTAGAGAGGTTACAAAGTGGCATTCAAAAACTTTGGGGGTAATAGATAAGGAGATATTTAATACCTTGATTGTAGAGATGATTTCATGGGAGTACACATAAGCCAAAATGTATCACATTATAAACTTTAAATATGTGTAGTTAATTGTATGTCAGTTATACATCAATATAACTTTTATTTTTTAAGTACAGAAAAAGTTATAAAAGTATATGGAAATTTAAAACTAACAATAAACATTGTGTAAAAATAATCATGTACTAATTATATTATTTAATTTTGTTCTAATTCTTTTTACAGTCATAATTTTTAAACAACTTAATGTGGTCCCTTCCTATTTTTTAAACTCCACAGAGAATTACATTTGTTATGAAAAGTTTTCACATTCCTTAAAATATCCTATCCCATCATTGTAGGTGTTAAAAAAATAATTGAATGGATAGAATCACTAACCTGAAAATCAAAAGATCCAGTTTTGGATACCAATACTAACACTAGCTAGTTATGTCAGTGAAAAAATATACTCGAATCCTTAATGAATGACTGTGGATTTTCATTTGAAAAATAAGAGAATAGTACTAGAACAGTATTACTCAAGCTATAGGTCCCAATTAGTTCGTTACAAAGTCAATTTATGTGGTCATGGACAGTGTAAAAAATAGGATACATTAAATATTAGTGCATTGCTTGTAAAAAGGTACTTGTTTCACAAAGCCCTAATTTGTTTTGAATATAAATCCATGTATATACTGGGGTGCAATATAAAATATATCTCTTAATGTCCATCATAGTTAAAAAGTTTGAAAGCTAGAAGCCTAACTAATTTCTGGGTTTCCATTTAGTCCGCTCATATTGTGATGTATGAACATTATTTTGAAAACAGACCTATAAAATGAGATTCAGATAAGATGATTTGTATGAACTTTTCTACCTCATTATTACTCATGGTAGAAAATGAGTCAAAATCATCTTTTGAAAATACATAATGTTTGAAAAAATAAGTTCTACACAGATAATAGTGTTTCCTGGTATTTTCCTGAACAATGACTCAAAGACCAACTCAGAAATTCTGAAAAGAAGACCAAAGGATGATAAAGAGATCTTAAAAGTACCTTTTTTATAACTAAAAAAATGTCACACTCACCTCAGAGAGTTTTTCCAATTTACTTAGATTTAACCCTCTAATGAGAAAGAAAAACCCAGATCAATGAATACAAATAGCAAAAATATTCCTGCTTTTATATGTAATTTTTTCTGAAAAATTAATATTCACTATGGAGTTTTTAAATTTAAAATTAATGAAAATAAAATAAGCTCAATAAATATTATTTTACAAATAATTATTACTTTAAAGATATAAAAGTAACATTTCTAAAATTAGATATAAAAGGTGCAGAAAATCATAAAGAAAAAACCATTTTAAAGCTATTATACTACTAATAAGAATTTTCACTTTTAATGAATCCATTAAGTTGGGAGTAGGGAATCTCTACTTCTCCTTAAGCAAATATTCAAGTATATACTTCGTATGTCCTTGCATGAGAGAACTTCCATTTTTGCCAACATGAAATAGTTCGGGGGCCGAGCTCCTGGAATTATGTTTGATTGGATCAAAACAGCATAAATAAAAACAAAGAGCGTGCTAAGGATAACAACATTGAGGGCTGCTTAGTTACATACATGGACAGAACACAGAGGCCCTAGCATGTGGAAGTACAAAAAGAGACAGGCAGAGCCATCACTTGGGGACAACATTGCGAAGAATGACTCAGGGGTGAGAGCCAGGCCTCAGCACACCTCTGTGCAGAGGACCACAGGCACAAGCAAAAAGGGCTGAGGCTGATTCTCACCTCCTCATGAGGATTCGAGGCAAGCTGTAAGGAGAAATTGAGGATGTGCACACTGCCCCAGCGAATGCTGTCACTGAGGGAAAACAAGAAAGGCAGCGGCAGCTGAAGAGGCAGCTGTTAGGCCCACTAAGCAGCCACATTCCGGGCCACAGGCTTTCTCCCAGGGGTGAATACAAGGCCTGATTACAAGTGTTTTCTGTAAGACCCATGGGTGTGAAGATCATTGCGGGCCTGCCCACTGCCTATGGGGAGCGTTCACCGGCCTCCATGGAGTTCGGTGGAGAGGATGGATGGGCCCATGGGCATCATTTCACGTTGAAGTATGTTCCCCACTGCTCTCTGCTTCACAGAGAAGGCCTGGCCTTTGGGATATGCTATAATTCATCCTTTGGAATCTTAAATTGTACTTAGATTCAAGTCATGTGCACAGAAAAAATAAAAGTGTCAACTTTCCCAACTCTGTTTGTGAGAGGAGCTTTATCTGTCCCCTGGGATGGGACATAGCCAAAGATACACAACACTAGAAATATAGGAATCAGCGGGCAGTCAGAGAAGTACTCCATCAATTGGTGTTCAAACAATATTCTGTGACAGCCGTCCTAAACCTTTTTGGCACCAGGGACTGATTTCATGGCAGACAATTTTTCAACAGATAGGGGGAGGGCGGCGTGAGGGGTGTGGGCAGGATGGTTTCTGAATGATTCAAGTATATTACTTTATCGTGCACTTTATTTCTATTATTATTACATTGTGATATATAATGAAATAATTATACAGTGCACCATAATGCAGAATCAGTGGGTGGGAGCCCTGAGCTTGTTTTCCTACAACTGATGCCGCTGCTGATCCTACAGGAGGCAGAGCTCAGGCAGTGATGCGACCAATGTGGAGAGGCTGTAAATACAGATGAAGTTTGGCTTGCTCCCCACCACTCACCTCCTGCCATGCAGCCAGGTTCCTAACAGTCCACTGACTGGTACCAGTCTGCAGCCTGGGGCTTGGGGACAGTGGTTCTATAACATCGTTGATTCATTTTATAATTATATACTTATGTGGAATATGGAACATAATTATACTTATATGAAACAATGGTTGAGAAAATGAACCTTGGAAGTATAGGTTCTAATTCTATTTTTTCACTTACTTGGCAACATTTCTAATATTGTTTAATTATCTATAAAAACGGCAGAATACCTATCTCAGAGTGTCGCTTCAATAATTTAATAAAATAATGTATTTAACAATGGTCTGCACAAAGCATATGTGTGGGTGTGTGTATCCATCAATTTGCCTCCATTAAAACTAATAATAGAAGTAGAATTACTGCTGTTGTGGGACAGAACAGTGAGAATGATCAACTTGAATATAGGTAACATAAGGAGGCTAGCTGGATTGAAACTTGGACTGCTCTCTGCGTGCCGGAACCTATGATTACTAAGACATTCAAAATTGATTTGATTTAATCATATTTAAAACCTAATAGCTCAATGACTGGTTACCATGTCCCCGTGATGGTACAGACATTGACATTCAGATCATCTAAAAATTAATTTGTATAAGCCCCAAAGAGATTACTTTATACGACCTTCCAAAATGTCTAATTCATTGCCAGGGTGTGAAATCACTTATTTGTCCAGAGGCATGCAATTCTTTTTTTTTTTTTTTTTGAGACAAAGTCTCGCTCTGTTGCCCGGGCTAGAGTGCCGTGGTGTCAGCCTAGCTCACAGCAACCTCAAACTCCTGGGCTCAAGCGATCCTCCTGCCTCAGCCTCCCGCGTAAGCTGGGACTACAGGCATGCGCCACCATGCCTGGCTAATTTTTTCTGTATATTTTTAGTTGGCCAATTAATTTTCTTTCTATTTTAGGTAGAGACGGGGTCTCGCTCTTGCTCAGGCTGGTTTCGAACTCCTGACCTTGAGTGATCCGCCCGCCTTGGCCTCCCAGAGAGCTAGGATTACAGGCGTGAGCCACCACGCCCGGCCTCTAGAGGCATGCAATTCTTATTCACTTATGTATCTATTTATTTATTTATTAGAAGTGTGCAGTTCTTGAGTGGAGCAAGCAGAAGGCATTTGTCACATCAGTACAGGCAATCACAATTAGCAGGTACCTTAAATTACCATATTTTTGTTGTTCAACTCAGAGTCTGATGAGGTCATTTGTTTAAAAAGTAGTCCAAAATGAGAGGAATTTCATGGTAAGTCTAGTAACTGTAGTCCTACAAAAACCATTTGGCATTAAGAACGCATTGCAATCCATGAGATTATTGTCCCTGTGGGGCTGTATGTTCTGATGTCACGAAGACACTGCACCACATTCAGGGTCACAGGTATTCCTAAAGGTGAATTCCAAATATTCCTTCACTCTAGATACTTAACAAGTTTGCAAAGCTTCAGATCACCCACAGGATAAGACTAATAGGCTTCTAGGGAGGAAGGAAAAGGGTGGACTAAATTTCTGTATAGAATCTTAGCAATAAGGGCAAGAGGATTATGACAAACAGAAGAGGTAGGTGAAGTTTAAAGTCACCCCCATGAGGGTTAAAACTGGCTGACAAATGTCAGCATATTGGGATGAAGGGCCAGGGATCAGTCTCTGCTGGGTTTGGGCAGACTGCCTCCCATTGCCATTTTGAAAGGGAAGTCCCAAGTCTGAGTGCGGGCTTTGTCCTCTGTTATTTATGCCATGCCATTTAATTACCCTGAGCCTTAATTTTCTTATTTGGAAATCTAAGGATAATATGTGTTTGATCAACTCACTGGATTATTATGCTATATGCTTGTCACATTAGATTATCGTGGTTCAACCAGGACTTAGAAATTTTCCTGGAATTGGAATAGAATACAGAAACACGAGAGAAATTGCTATACAAATTATTGTCCTTGAAGAAAAAAGCAAACTATGATGCAAAATAAAAAGGTTTACTGTTTAATACTGTGAAAAGGAAAGTAAACCTACTTTAACTCGAAAATGAAGAATAGTCTCTTAAGAGAGTGAGGAAGGACCACTTAAGGAAATAGCCTTCTTAGGGGTTTAGATTTACTATGAATTGATTTTAAAGACAGACTAAACTAAATCCTGTTTTGACATAATCATGAAGTCAGTTTCTTGAATGCCTGCAATGGATCTAGCACTACCTAAGTGACAGAGTAACAGGCATGGCCCCATATGCAAAGAGGTATCTGAGCGACTGTAACGGCAAAGGGCAGTGAGTGCAAAGGTGACACAAAACGGCCTCCACGTGCCCGCAGCAGTCCCACTAGGAGTGTTTTTCTGGTCTACTTTGTACACCAGGCATGTTCCCCAGAATCCTGCACAGGTACCTGTATGATGTTTATGACACAATGACTGTTCATCAGCCATTTTGAGGTTTGTTGACACCCTTATCTCTGCCACCTTCCCTAGTTTTAAGCCACTGAGATTTTTATTTATTTTTCCATTATGACAAAGTACAAACACACATACAATAAAATTTACCATTTTAACCATTGGAAAATGTAAACTTCAATGGCATTTAGCATATTCACAGTGCTGTGCAATCATCATGACTATCTACTTCTAGAACACCATCGTCACCCCAGAAGAAAACCACAAACTCATTAGGAAGTCACTTACTTTTCCTTTATTTCCTCAGTCCCTGATAGCCACTAATCTGCTTTCTGTCTCCATGGATTTGTATATTCTGGATATTTTTCATGTAAATGGAATCATACGATACTTGGCCTTTGAGTCTGGCTACTTTCACTTAGCCTAATGTTTTCATTCTTCATCTGTATTTTTGTGGCTGAGAAATAATCCACTGGGGCTGTGTGTGAGTGTGTGTGTGTGTATGTGTGTGTATACACCACATTTTGTTTATCCATCATTCAACTGATGGACATTTGAGCTGTTTCCACTTTTTGACTATTGTGAATAATGTGGCCATGGATATTCATGCACAAAGCTGTGTTTGAATGAGCTGTTATAATTTTAATGTCCTCTTTCACCTACTATACTAAGACTAAGCCCTTCTCTCAGGGTGGTGTTAGTGGCATTCAGGCTCTGTCTGCCTTTCCATACTCCTCTCTCACCACTCCCCCATTTTTTGCAACCCCCCTTTAACTCTTACACTCACCCCATAACTAAGACTTCCACACACCTCTGTGCCTTTGTTCATGCTTTGACACTGCCTGAAATGTCCTCATCAGCCTGTTGAACACTTACTCACTTTCTGGCTTACATGCATACATTAATCAGCAGGTTAAATCCATTCTGTTATACCCATTTATTCACAATATAAGTCTCTCTGCTAAACCCTGAGCTCCAGGGAAAAATAGGGTTTGTCTGATTCATCTGTGAATCCCAGCAAAGAGTTTGGTCACAGAGTAGATGCACCCTAAAAGTTTTATGAGTAAATGTATTAAATTTAGAGATGAATGGTGTTTACAGTCCATGAAGTGATAGGAGAGGTGAATTCTGCATAGTTATTTAATCCCTTCTTTAAACAGCATTTGCCTTTCATCTTTCCTTATGTTTCTCTACCCCAGCCAATTAATCTTGCAAGCTCACCTCCTGAAAACGGCCTATAGAAAAAGACCAAGATCTACAGAATAATGGATACGGTCAGGAAAGATAAAGACGATTTATGACACTTTCATCCTTATCTCCCAGGGTCCATGTCAATTAACTTTGCTTGCCGAGTCCCTAATAGAGACTAAAATAGATGGAGGTACAGCACTGAAAAGCTTAGTTTTAGTTCCACTCCAACTCCCCGACACTGGCCATGTGATCTCCAGCTACATATTCATTTTTATTCAATAATTTAATATATTCAGTGAAGTAAGTTATAAAGAGACTTTTTAATGCAAAGATGAAAATATATTCAAAATTCATTCAATCCATCATCAGCTCTTAATTGGCTATGCTGATAGGGAAAAATTTTATATTTTACTTCAAGTGGCAAACTCTCATCATGCCCTCATCTGACCAAATCATACGTTTAAGACACAATAAAGCTCAATCATTACTTCTTCTGAGAAGTGTTCCTGGCTATTCCAGTCCAATTAAATGCTCTTTTTTTCTGCCATTATTGTGCCTTTTCTCTTTCTCTCTCATAGAATCTGTCACTATCCTGTGTGCATAGATATGCTTGTCTCTGTCCCCTCATAAGTCATAAGTTTTATAATGGCAAAAGCCGTGGATAATACAGTGCCCTATACATAGAAGGTGCTCAATCAATGATGTTGAATGAATGTCATACATATTTAATCAAGTTTGATAGAGACCTGATATTACCAGACAACAATGAAACAGTCAAGTAGTCATGAGCAGTAGATTTAATTCACCTTGCAGAATGATAATTCAGATAGCCAGAAAAACAGTTGCCCATTAAAATGTAGAGTGAAATGAGGTTTTAATCATCATTAGCAAAGCCAAGGCAAGGGCCTGAGGAAGGCTGGTTTGTGGAGAGGTGATTATAAGAGGCTGTGAAGGGAAATCTCAACCACTTTCCAGCTTTTGGAAATGATGCCTGCCATAAAATCACTTCTCAGTTAAATAATGAATTTAATTTTAAATAATAGGCAGTGCCTTTCTCATTTTATATTTTTGTAGCAGTTTGGAATTAAAACAATTACTGTAACCCCAATAATAATAATAGTAATAGTACTGCAGTGCTATTTTAGGATAGGAAGAGAAGGCTGTCAAATCATTATATCCAGTTAGATAGAATCTTCTGGCTGTTCATAATACTTTTTATAATATTTATAAATTTTTTAAATAAACCAAAAAAAAATCATAAATTCAGAATTAGAATGGCTGCATAATTGCCAGTAAGTGCAATTTTAAAGTTATTAAATATGCTTTCATAAACCAGCTGTAGTTATAAAATGTCAACTTAGAAAAGAGCTAAAGGACAGTTCTTCTTTAAGCATTTGTAGACACAGGAGCAAAAAGAAGAGGAATCATTTTCTCATTGTCTCCATTGTGTTGGTTGCCAGTGGAGCTAAGAAATATAAAATAGCTAGAATACTCTGTAGGATATAAAACACTACAATAATTTCCATTACTATTGTTATTATAAACTCCAATTTGAGAGATTTTTCTTGGTCATCTTACTTGTCATCGAACAAAATTTGGCAGAGAAACAAGAGAATCCAAGAAGTTTATTCTTTTGTTTCTGTCTCCATGAAAAGCTTTTATAACCATGATCTGCCCTCAGTATTAGAATCTATTTTGTGAGGACAAACCTTCTAAGTTTGCCACAAATTACTTATTTGTGTTTTTGCACTTTTCAGACTTGTTTTCATATAAAGAAAGACGTAAAATTCTATGTGTTTCTTGGTCTTTATAGTATGGATGTGATTTCCCTGAAGCATATCATATTTACATAACAACTTCAAAAGAATATGATGCTGGGAATATGTCTTTTGCTAACTCTGAATACTCCATAAAATATATCTTTAGATTTTTCCTTAATATAATATTTTACATTTACATAGATTTTTAATGTTATTTATTTCACATATTTTCACTTCAGGCATTTAGATATGCTAATGGAACCAGCTGTTGATTTCACATATATAATCTTTGGTTTGTGTTAGGTTATTAAATATGAAATGTCCGTTTCTTTAAGTACCAAGTTTGACAGTTGATATCTCTGACATTTCACTTTGACGGTTCTTGTTTTATTTTTATTGTGAAGGTACATCCTCAGTCTTTCAAACGCACAGTTTGGCTTGTGATTATCTTCCAAAAATTTTTTTTAGAGCAATTTTTATGAAACCATGGATAAGTCATAGAACCAATGCAGTGCAGACAGCTCGAAATATCAACAAAGTGTTTGGGAAGGATGTGGCTAATGAACATGCAGTAGGTAGATGGTTTGAGAAGTTCCATTCTGGCGATTTTAATCTTGAAAATGAGCCATGTGACTGACTTGAAACCAACGTGGATAATCATAAGCTGAAAGCTTCAGTGGAATTGAGTCCGTCTCAACCTAAGTGTGAATTAGCAGCAAGGTTTGATGTTACTATTCCAACAATATTTGAACATTTGAAACCAATGGGCAAGGTAAAGAAGCTGGATAGATGGGATCCAGATGAATTAAATGAGTGTCAGATGAGAAATCATCTCGCAGCTTGCCTTTCTTTGCTGTCACAACATAAAGGCGAACCGTTTCTAAACCATATTGTCAACGTGTGATGAAAAATGGATTCTTTCTGACAACTGCAAGCATTCAGCACAATGGTTGGGTAAAAATGAAGTGCCAAAACACAGTCCAAAACTGAATATTCTTCAGAAAAAGGTAATGGTGTCTGTTTGGTGGTCCAGTGCTGGTATTATCCACTACAGCTTCATGAAACCTGGTCAGTTGATTATAGCGGATGTCTACTGCAACCAGTTGGATGACATGATGAGGATGTTTGTGAGTAATCTGCTAAGATTGGTCAATAGAGACAGGCCAACTCTCTTGCAGGACCACATCTCAAAAAATAATGCTGCTCAAATTACAGAGGCTGGGCTTGCGCTTGGAAACTCTCCGTCATCCATCATATTCACCAGACCTTGCACCAACTGACTACCACTTCTTCCAGGCTTTGGACCACTTCTTGCAAGGAAAAATACTCAGTTCTCAACAAGCTGTGGAAGATTCCTTTCACAATTTCATTGCCACTCACTCTCCAGGTTTCTTCACTGCTGGCATAAACTAGCTACTGTTAAGATGGCAAAATTGTATTGATAGTTTAGGTGTGTACTTTGTACTGCTTCTTGTTTGAGATATAATAAATAAACTACACTTTTGATTTAAAATGGCATTTCATATATAGCGACCTAATAGTAAAAGGTGTTACTACTAATTTTATTTACTTCCCCCATCATATGTGGGCCTATCACAAAATTCAAGTTCACATTTAAATTTAGAGGCTACTTTTATCCTCTATGATGAAGAGTGTATGTCCTCATTACTGCTCTTAAGGAGTTATAATTTCACACAATCAAACATATTTGCCAGCAGTATATGATCATATATGCACAAAGAATCAAAGAAAGGAGATATTGGCCTAGGTATGAGAAGACACAAATGTTTTGTGGAGTAGGATAGACTTCATCAGGACCTGGAAAGAAAGAATTTGAAAGAACAAAGAGAGATACAAATTAAAGTTCTTAACAAAGTTCACAGTGTTCTATGTTGCACAGCTCCTGGTATCCTCTTGCACACTGAGGTCCAGCCACACACTCAGAGCAGAGCCTGTTGACATGCTAATCCTCTGCCCTGAATGCTGTTCCCACTCTTTCACCCAATGAACTCATCACATGGGACTTAACCTTTAATGTTTCTTAATAAAGACTTCTTTTGAGAGCACCAGTTCCAAAGTATCAACAAGGTCCATTTTTATAGGCTCACTACATCCTTTGTTTTTCTTAAGAATATATAATACATGTTATAATTACGTGTTTATTGATGTGATAATTTGTGCGCCATATGGCCCTACTTAGCTGACCATGGGATGAAATTAGAGATTGTGTCTATTATATTCCCCTGTGTCCTGTATCCTGAACACGCAGAAGAATGCTTGATATATTGGAGTGATTGCATATTTTTTGAGTGACTAAATGGTAGAAAACAGAATGCTAAAGAGCACAGCAATAGACCATTTCAATCTTAAACAATTGCAGTATAGTATAGAACAAGAAAGATGATGAATTTTGGAGCCAGGCCAATTTCAATGTAGATTCTTGCTCTGTGATATGCTAACGATGATACAGTATTGACTTGCTCTGAGCTCCAACTTTTTCCTAGGTAAAATGGGCATGGTCACCCTATCTTACAGGCTTGTTAATAGGATTAAATGAAAGAGTGAATGCTAAATGCCTAGTACGTTGCCTAACATACAATGATGATTTCTGATATTTATGTACTAGTACTAATTCTACAGTGATGTGCTTACAATATTATTAGTACTATTTACTCTGAAACAGTTAAATCTACAATGCAATCTAATCCACCAACTGATTTATTAGGCATTTATTATGTCAACATCCTGAGAAGTAACTTAACAAACATAAAGTTTTAGTGCACTGTTTCTACTTTTTGCTTAAGTACTCAATTTGGTTACATCTTATAGTTTTCAATTTTTAAGTTTGGGAAAAATAATGTGTAACAGTTTAACCTAGGTCTCAGAAAGCCTTGATTGCTTGCTTGCCCTGTGGTGGAGAGACTATGTCAGGAAACAGTAAGAACTCTGTGTGTATGAAAGAGAGACAGACAGACAGAGACAGACAGAGATGCAGATGGAGAGAGTTTCTAAAGAGATTGAATCACAAGATCTCTTGAGAAAGTATAAATTGAAAGTATTGGATCGATCCAATTACCCATGAGATCTATGACTTATAATTTTCAGATAAGAGATACTATTAAAATATTGTCTATGACAGTTTCTATCGATTTAAATACTAAAAAGATGTCCAAAACTGCCAGGTTGGTCCAATTTCTAATGAAAGAAACTACTTTCAGCCAGAGCAATAATTACCACCTTGCATTTTTTGATGAATTTTAACAGAAAAGAATAATGTCCATTAAAAGCATCTAATTTTCTTACTGACTTTAAGTCAGTAAACCTGCATCATACATATTTTGTTCAGAATAAATGTACAATAAAACCCTTCCTAATTCAGCAATTTTTTATGAATCAAAATAAGTGTGAAACCAGTAAGGAGATACATGCTAAATGGGTACTTTATAGACATTGACGATATATCTAAAAAATATTACAGGCTTAAAAATATTTACTCATATTTATTTTATGGTGTACACCTTTTCAAATCCACAGTTAATTTTGGATCTTAAATTAGGATTAAGATGAATTGAAAAATATTCCTATCAAATTAAAATAGCTTATTGCCTAAATCCCTTCTCTGGCATCTTCTTGACAGAAATATTAATATTCCCTATTTAGAGCTGAAGTGACTATTTATGGGTTGAAATCACTTACATTTTAAACTTTTGATTTATCCCAAATGTGTTTTTTTTGAGAAAGTAACTTCCACTGGAAAGTCTAATCGAATCTTCAGTTTCTCCTTTGCTGGAAGTTCTCCCTCCTTAAAAGCTACATCACCCTTAACTCAGGCTTATCATGGGATTATTATCTTTTAATTTTCTTTTTAAATCCAAAGAATCACTACTATTAAAATAAAGTTTATGTAAATTTGATTAAGAAGAGAAATTGGAGTGATATATAAAACAAATAACTGTTCCACAAAATGAACAATAATATAGTAAATATCATAAATTATCATAAATCATAAATGATGAATACAATGATGATTCAAGTGAGTTAAGTTTGGAAATAGAGGCTACAATGTAGTTCTTTTCTTTATAAGTTCATGCTATTCATTCAGATTGATATAAACCAAAGGCAAAATACCTCCACATGTAAGCAGCAATATCAATACAGTGCTCACTGTCTGATACACAATTAAGGCACAACACCCAAATAAAAAGTGAAACAGAAAGATTTAGAAGTCAACAAGGGGAAAATAGAATTTACCAAGAATTTATTTAAAAAATAAATTTTTAAAGCATGTCAATGACACATATATATCTGAAACTTAACTATGGTTGGGAAATATCTAGGAACCTTAAGCTCTGTAAATAAAGCATAGATTATAAAATTTATCATATTGCTTCCTGAGCAGTGTATTTTTTATTATTTTGTTATCTATCTGAGGAAGATTTTCTTTATTTTTCATTCTAGGGAATACCTTTTCAACGAGAATTTAATACCTAGTCATTTTACAAAATTTTCTTTTTTAGACGCTAAGCTAGAGAAACGCTATCCATGTCAAATAAGCCTATCTTGGTATCCATTCTTGAACAAGTGTACTGCTACTGACCAGATATATTCCAAGGTTGCAAGTGTAAATTGATCCAGTTAGGTAAAAATCTCTCGTTGATCTTAACTAAAGTAAGTCTGAGGAGGGCCAAGGGAGTGTAAGAATTGGAAAACATATATAAATTTTAATCATTAAAAATACAAGTGATAGAATGCATTTGGAATCCAATGGCACAAACTTGATGAAGTGTTCTCTAAGCCACCATTTTCAAACCTAACCATAATTGTGCAAGCTGTTAATTGCTGGTCTCCTTCCTAAGGCTGGCTAATGAAGAATTTGGTTTTCCTAAGTATTCAAATTTTTCATACAGGAAAAGCATAGAACTATAAGTCTATTTCTATTCTGAAAACTCTCCCATATTTGTACATTGTTTGCCTCTCAACAGGAAGGAAATTCTCCAATGTATGAGACAATTTGAATGTGTCCTTAAGCTAAGTAAAAGGTGAAACTTTTTTTCCCCATTTGTGAAGAGTTTATTGTACCCATCCTAAAAATGATTATTTGTCTTATTTGACAGAATGGAAAAAGATTGATTTCTATAATCCAAGAAAGACAAACTGGCAACAAAATAAATGCCACTATTTTCAGGAAATATATACCATATACAATTCTAACTCCCTACTTAAAAATAGAGACATTAGAAGTCAAAGACTGGAACAATATATATTAGGCCCAATAAGATATATAGAAATTATATGTAAAAATTAAGGATCACTATGAAAAATTAAATCTCCTTGAAATATTACTGAGGAACAAATATGAAAATTTGAATAAAGTTCAGAATAGAAAGACTAAATATTATAATCATAGCAGTTCTTACTAACTTAATTTATAGGTTAAACACAACTTTGTAAATTTTCCCTAGATCTCTTTCTTCTTTTTTTAACTGAAAAATCTTAGAATGGCCAGAAATAGTGTTCCTAAAATTATCAGTAAGAATTTCTTTCCCTTATAGCTATTAAACCATATTGTAAAGTTATAATAAAAAAGAAACATATTAAATAGTAAAAATTTCAAAAATGAAAAAATTTTAAAGTGACTTTAAAATATGGATGAAATTTCTGATCTCTAGGTAGGGAAGAACTATTTTCAGTATACAACAATGGAAGATAAAATATTTGTAAAATGGAAGCTTAAAACAATGCAAATTATTTATCAGCTTGGCAACATATATTTTTAAACCTCTTTAAAAAATAACTATAAATGAAATTTAAAGGCATGTGGAAAATATGTAAAAGTATGTGCACTAATGAGAAAATTATATTGCAAAAATCACTAAATCCTTTCAAATCATTAAGAATTTATGAATATGCAAATGAAAATTGTCAATTTGCATTTGCAGTTAATCTATAGAAAATGCAAATACCAATTAAGTTGTAAAACATTCAGCCTCACTAATAATCAAAGAAAGTTTAATCATACACATAAAAAGGTTTAATTTTTTCTATCAAACTGTCAAAGATTAAGAAGACAGTATCCAATTTTTTCAAGAATAAGAGAGAAGGAAAACTCTTATATAGCTAATAGGAATATAAATTTGGTGAGTGTTGTGGAATATCTCTACTGTTATTTATATTTATGTCCAGGGGTGGATATTTTAAGGCTTTGACCCAGTATTTCTCCTTGTAGACATTAAGCTGTAAGAAATAACCATAGATGCAAAGAATTATGGAAAAACATTTAAACACAATATTAGTAAATTATCAAAAATTGAAATCCACACAAATGTCCAACTTGGCATCATAACTTGTGATATTTCTATACAATGAAATGTTGCCATTAAACCAATAATTATAAAGGTAAGAATTCCAAGCATGATAAATTTTTCATGTCATGATGTTATACAATACAATTAAGAAGTTATATAACACAAATTTTTTTATATATTAAGATAATAATATTATAAACAGTGTAAAATATCAAGAAACTATACCTATTTTTTATTCCAATAAATTTATGGGGTACAAGTGGAGTTTCATTACATGGATATATTGTATGGTGGTGATGTTGGGCTTTTAGTGTACTCATTACCCGAATAGTGTACATTATACCCAATAGGTAATTTTTTTGTCCTTAATTACTCTCCCACATTCCCCTTTTGAGTTTCAATGTCTATTATTCCACTCTGTATAACCCACACATACCTATACATTAGCTCCCACTTATAAGTGAGAACGTGAGGTATTTGATTTTTGTTCCTAAATTACTTCACTTAGGATAATGGCCTCCAGTTCCATCCAAGCTGCTGCAAAAAAATTCTTTTTTTTTTTTTGTGGCCAAGTAGTATTCCATGGTATGTATGTACAACATTTTCTTTCTTCATTCATCAGTTGATGGACACTTAGATTGATCCTACATCTTTGCTATTATGAATTGTGCTGTGATAAATACAAGAGTGCAGGTATCTTTGGGATATAATGAAATCTTTTCCTTTGGGTAAATATCCAGTAGTTGGATTGCAGAATCGAATGGTAGATCTACTTTTAGTTCTATGAGGACCTCCATACCATTTTCCATAGAGGTTGTACTATTTTACATCCCTACCAACAGTGTATAAGCATTCCCTTTATTCCCTTTTCACGGTATGAGCACCAACATCTATTGTTCTTTTACTTTTTAATAATGGCCATTTTCACTGGAGTAAGATGCTATTTCATTGTGGTTTTAATTTGCATTTCTCTGATGATTAGTGATGTTGAGCATTTTTTCACATTTGGCCATTTGTATATTTTCTTTTGAAAAACGGCTATTCATGTTGCTTGCCCACTTTTTTAATGTTTTTTTCCTTCTTGCTGAGTTGTTTCAATTCCTTACATAGTCTAAATATTAGTCCTTTGTCAGATGCATAATTCACAAATATTTCCTCTTATTCTGCAAGTTGTCGATTTACTCTGTTGATTATTTTGCTGTGCAGAAACTTTTTAGTTTAATTAAGTACTATTTATTTATTTTTATTTTTGTTGCATTTGCTTTTAGAGTTTTAGTGATAAATTCTTTGCCTATGCCAATATCCAGAAGAATTTTTCCTAGGTTTTCTTCTAGAATTTTTATGATTTCAGGCCTTACATTTAAGTCTTTAATCCATTGTGATTTAATTTTTGTATATGGTGAGCGATAGGGATCCAGTTTCATTTTTCTGCATATAGCTATCCAATTTTCAAATTATCTCTGTTTGCAGATGATATGATTTTATACCTAGAACACCCTAAAAATTCCTCCAAAAGACTCCTAGATTTGATAAATGAATTCAGTAAAGTCTCAGGTTACAAAATCAATGTACATAAATCAGTAGCATTTCTATACGCTAATAACAACCACACTGAGAATCAAATCAAAAACTCAATCCCATTTACAATAGCTGAAAAAAAGAAAAAAAAAAACTAGGAATATATTTAACCAAGGAGGTGAAAGATCTCTACAAGGCAAGCTACAAAACACTGATGAAAGAAATCATAGATGACCTCTCAAAATGGAAAAATACCCTATGTTCATGAATTGAAAGAAACAATATTGTTAAAATAATCATACTGCCCAAAGCTATCTACAAATTCAATGCAGTTTCTATCAAAAAACCTATGTCATTTATCACAGATCTAGGAAAAAAAATCTAAATTTCATACAGAACAAAAAAAGAGCCCATATAGCCAAATCAATCCTAAGCAAAAGGAGTAAATCTGCAGGCATCACATTACCTGACTTCAAATTATATTACAAGGCTATAGTAACCAAAATAGCATGGCACTGGCAAGAAAGTAGACACATAGACCAATGTCACAGAATAGAGAACCCAGAAATAAAGCCATATAACTACAACCAAATGACCTTCAACAAAGCAGACAAAAATATACACTTGGGAATACACACCATTCAACAAATAGTACTGGGGAAATTGGATAGCCATATACTTATTTTTAAATAACAATCATTGTTGAGAGAATTATGTGTAATTTTTGTTTTGTTCTTTATAACTTCAGGCAATTAAAAACCAGAAATTTTCCAATTGAGTAATATCTATAAAAAACTCGAAGATCAAAGTTGGAAAAAGTTGTATTTAAAGGTACAGCAATAAAAAAATATGATATTGGCATAAAGATAGACACATAGATCAATGGAAAAGAAGAGAGAAACTAAAAAGAGACCTACACATATACAGTTAACTCATTATCCACAATGGTTCCTAGATAATTCAATGAGAAAGGGATTGTATTTTTCAATAAATAGTATCAGAATAATTTCACATACATGTGTCGAAAAATAATAACAATAATAGTATTACCATACCTTACACCAAATACAAAATTGAATTTGAAATGGATTATATCCCTAAATGTAAGGTAAAGCTATAACATGTCTATAAGAAAACATGGGAGAAAGTTTGTTTGACAGTTTAAGCAAAGAACATAATCCATAAATTTTTTAAAAATAATAAATTGCACTTCAAAATAATTAAAAACTGTTGTTCTTAGAATGATACCCTTAAGAAAATGAGAAGATGAGCTACAGACTTCATGAAATTATTTGAAAAGCACAAATCTCATGGAGGTCTTGTATCAAGAAAAGTTTTGCATAAAGAACTCTTTATAACTCAATAATGAGATAAAAAATTTCACAAAATGGGCAAAAAGTTTGAACACATCCTTCACAAATATATGCAAACTGTTTGTACAAAATTAGCACATAAAAGATGTTCAAAATTATCAGTCATTAAGAAAATGCATAAAGCCACAATGAGATGCCTTTATAGGCCTAATAGATTGGCTAAATTAAAATGATTGACAATATAAAATGCTAGCAAAGAGGTGGAGCAACTGGAATTCTCATACACTGCTGAAGGAAATACACTTTGGAAAAGTTTGCCAATTTCATATGAAGTTAAACATAAACAGATAACATGACTTAGAAATTTCACTACCAGATATTAAACATAAAAACATATGTCTCTATAATACTCATACTTGAATATTCATAGATCTTTATTTATATTAGCTACTATGTGAAAACAATCCAAATGTCCATCAGCTGGTGAATATATAAACAAATTGTGGTGCATCCACAGAATGAAATACTACTCAGCATTAAAAAGAAAAAAACTACCTATATATTCAACAACACTGATAATTCTTATATGCATTATGTTAACTGGAAGATGCCAGAAACAGAAGTCCACATTTTGTATGATTCCATTTATATGACATCCTAGAAAAAGCGAAAGTATAGAAACAGAAATCAGATCAGTAGTTGTTGGAAAAAGAGGTGTGGTTAGGAGATTGAAAGCAAAGTGGCATGAGGAGACATTGTAGGTAATGGAAATATTCTATATCTAAATTATAATGAGTACATGACTATATGTATCTGCCAATTTCATCAAATCTACATTAAAAAGTTAAATTCATTATATATTACATCTAAATCAATCTGACTTAAAAAGAGAAGTGTAGTTTTTCATAAGAACCTTAATAATAATGTTGATACAGTTGTAATGAACATTTATCATATTGCAATTTACAAATACACTTTCACATAATCATCCTGCTCAATTCTTATCACTGGGAGGGAGGTAGTACTTTTACTATCATTTTTACAGTTAAGGACATTAAATGTTAGAGCTTTTAGGTGATTTTTTCCTAAAGTATAATAATTGCTATGTGGGATATCTAGGGCTCTGATTGCAGCCCTATTGTGATTCACTCAGAATGATAAAGTGGAAGGAGCATGATTTTTTGAGTAGCAAATCTATAAGTTTGAATTCTGTACCTGCTTCTAAAATATATGGAAAATGATAAGAATATATATAATCTTTCTAATATTACTTGCCAAAAGTTATCTTCAGTATTAAAGAGATGACCTTTGCAAAGTCTCTAGTGCAATGCCTGGTACATATTAGGTATTCTCTCCTTATGAGTTCCTGCCCTTCAGCTTGTCACTGCACTGCTATCCCATTAACCACTGTTGAACAGATACTCTCTTTCTTAATAGCACTGCCACCTTCCAAGTCATCCAAGTTAGAAATCTGAAGACACACAGCCTCTATCTTTCCAACTCTGAGAGCAATCATTTGCTAGCAAGCCTTGAAATTTTCTTCCTAAATATAACTTGAGTTCCTCCAACTTGATCATCACTCTCTATAATTCCCCTAGTTAAAGCTCTCCTGTTTTTTCTTTCAGAGTTCTGAAATTACTTCCTACCTAGTCTCCCAGACCCTGAACAGCTGTCTACATTCCTACCAAAGTGAGCATCCTAAAATACAGATCTGGTTATCACTCCCTTACTTAGCACCCTTTATTAGCTTGTCATGTCCACATCATATGAATTGTAAGCTTAATAGCATCGCATATGAAGTTCTCCGTGATTTGATCCTTGCCTTATTCTCCTGCTTCCACTCTCAACTGCCTCGCCCAATATCCTGTCCTACACTTGTCTTATAATTTACTCCACTGATGTGTATTCATCCAGTGCTGTCTTTATCCTGAGAAACTTCCTTCTCCCCTTTATCCTGGGGCTAAATCACTATTGTCCTTCATTATCAAGTATTTCTCTCCTCCAGAAGGGCTTCTATGACTAAGCAAAACTATGCTTTTTCTATGTTACGTTTCTTTTTTTGTATTCACATAGCTTTCTACACACGATTCTATCATGGAATTTATGACTTTCTATTAACATTATTTGTTTTCACATTATCTGCACCACAGGTCAATAAATGCCTTGAGATCAGGGACAAAGTCTTTCTCATGTTTATCACCACCGCTTCTAGGACGACACATGAGATAAGCATATATTGAATGAATAAATTAATAATATATGGAATTCCTTCTGCCATCTCCATGTTTATTTGGCAAAAACGAAGCTTCTGCACTCAAATGTTTCCACATTGTCTATTTTTGCAACAGCATAGGAAATATTATACTAAGATATTTTCTTTCCCTTTATATATATATATATGTATATACATATATATATATATAATCCTTTAGTAATATTCCATTTCTAAGAATGGAGACCAAGATAGTAAAAATAAAATTAAAGTTGATGTCAGAAGAATTATTAATACTTCTAGTTCTGTGAGTAACTAGTTAAATAACTGAGTACTTCTAATAGCTTCTGTATTTGCAGTTTTCTCGTAAACCAAGGGATAATCTCTGAAGTTTATTCTAATTCCAAAGTGTCATTCACTCTATTATTTTACTTTTGTGAAATATAATAACCTTATTCTCTATGACATAGTTTTACTTCCCCTATTCTTTCTTTTCTAGGCTACCAAAGCTTTTTTTGTTTTTTTTTTTTTTGGTAAGATTTCTGGTTACTGAAGATGTAACACACAATACATTGTCCTTCTAGATTCTGCTTCCTCCTCTATCCAAGTTTGTAGCACACTGTTGCTAAATCATTTTCTGCACCAATCTCCTGAAGCTGTCATCTCTCTATTGCAGTGTCTCCTTTGCCCTCAGATCAAATACCAACTTCTCAATGTTACCTTCAAAATGCTGAAGTCAGACCTATTCTCCCTCCTCTCCTAGTCTCCTTTTAACCTTACTCCTCACCCTGCTTCCCTTACAAATCCCAACTCCTGTCTGGCAGCATTTTGCCCTTGTTGGCCAGTTCAGCCCTGTTCCCTCTCTCTGTTCAGTTAAGTACGTTTCAGTACCTATATCCTTCATACACTCAGGCTCAGTTAACCACGGTTCTCCTCTGACCTTGCAGAGTTCCTGAGGAACCTTTCCAAATCAGTGTTCCAAGTAATCAACAATCTGGCTAAATACTCCTATTGTCAACTTCATAGCACAAAATTCAGTCATTTAAAGAAGATAGTTGGTTAGATTAAATAGGGAATAAATCCAGAAGCACCCAGGCCTTGGTGTCAGTTTCATCCCAGATTTGTTGGCACTCTTCCTTTATTCCTCCCTGAGAAAAGCTGATAACTTATCTTAAGTGATGCAGCACCAGGCTCACCAAGCTTTCTAGCTCTCATGAGATTATAGTAGGTAGAACATCTCCAGTTTTTTAGCTGGTAAATGTATTGATTTTATTTGGATTGATCTTTATTTTCTCATTAAAATATGTACATATTCTTCTTCACTAATATCTTTAGAATCTGGGGGAAAAAAAGAATATACACTCTGGTAATTTGGCCAAAATATTTTCATGTGATTAATAGCTAAAATGGACTTGATACATCATCTAGTTAAAACCCATTATTTTACAGATAAGGAAATCGAGACACACCAACGTGAAGACATGTATTCAATGTCTTGCTGTTTTTAGGTAGAAAGCCAGTATTAAGGCATAATTTTCCCTGTGCCAAGTCTCATCATGTTTCATCACTTTTTATTCTTTAACATGATGTCAGGATATGGGTGGCATAATCAAATTATTGCAACTCTCCTGTAAACTGATGTCTGAATACAGTCCTACAGCATTAGATGACCACATGAAAAAGGTAAGGATAGTTTTATTATAGCTAGCAGACAACAGCACAAGGAACACTCCTACACATCCATACCAATGCCTTTTCTCATTAAAATTGAGATTTCATTAAAGAAGGAACACAAGATATGTACTAAAAGATGATTCTCACTATTTCTAACCCTTGCCTGTTATCACTTTACCAAGGAAGTAAGCTGGTAAATTTTTGTTTTAATTAATCTTTTTTTTAAGTGTACAATTAAATGATTTTTAGTGAATTTACCAAGATGTACAGTTAATCACATAAATCAGTTTTAGAGGAATTCCTTTCCCCTATTGAGACCCCTAATTCCGCTCCCCAACTACTTTTCAAGCATGTCCCACCCCTCCACAGTGCCCACCACTTCGTTCAGACATGAGTTTACCCCCCACCCCCCCAAATCCCTAGTGATCACTCCCACCATTTGAGCACCATAGTGTTAATCAGTCAATACCAATTTGATGGCGAGTACAAGAGAGCCCATTCTTCAGGTCTTGTGTCACCTCACTTTGAATAATGGGCTTAAGCTTAATCCAGGATGATATACGCGGTGCTAGCTCACTGTCGTTTCTTAAAATTGAGTAAGGGTACCTTAATTCTTAACACAAATGTTATCACTTAAATTTCATACCATAATCTTGGACTGAGGTTAGTTGAATC
>CAUYRT010012386.1:0-45139 GCA_963574885.1 Lepilemur ruficaudatus
ATGTACTTGGGATGATGTTTGTTTCCTTTTAAAAAGCATTCCAATAAGACTGGTCCCTAATCTATTTATTGAATTTTGTATTTCCAAAACTGAGCAAAGTCAGAGAAAGATTTAAACACATGAAGAAAAATAAGTGAACTGCAATAGAGAAACAAAATATTTTCCTGAGAAACCAAATAATCACTAATGACTAAGGTGACGATAGTTCCAGTTTGCCCATAATAATCCTGATGTACATCAGTTATTCCAGAATAATTATTAATAATGCTCCCTTCTCTAACACATTTTCTAGTGTAGGCAAAAATTTATATGGCAACTCTACCATTAATGCTAAGACTAATAAATGAGTCATATCTCTTCATTAGAGCAGATCCAAAGATCCATACCTGGAAATATGTTAATGATTAATAATGTATCTTCACAAGAGGGAACCAGATCTTTACCGGGAATGTGTGACTGGGAGTCAGTCTGAGTCTGTAGCATGGAAGGTGGAGTTAATCATGTAGTAGAGTCAACAATTAATATTTTCACAAGGGGATGACAAGACATACTTAAAGATAGATACTAGAAAACCACATTAGGGTTGTTGGCAATGATCAGAAGAGTTTGGGTGGGAATCAGAAAGGACTTGCTAAGATGCTGGGAGAAAAGCAGATCCAAGGACCAGGGTCCCAGGGACCAAATCTAATCAGGAAAAATAAGGGGAGGAAGAAGTCTCAGATAGGAGCCAGGGAGGGTCTGGTATAAAATAATTTTGCCAAGTAACTACCTGCTGTTTCTTCCAGTTTTTTATTGACCTGATCTTACCACAAGGATATTTTAAAGCATTAAGTTCCTGGACTCAAGTAGAGCTATAATTTGTACCAAAAAAAAATTTTAAATGAAGTTTATTCTTGCAAAGATTTTCTTAACTCAGACCTTTAATTAATTCAAACTGTTTAATTATTTAAAAAAACAATTTTTCAAATCAGGAGGCCTGACTTTCAGAGAAAACTAATCAAATGGTTTTCTAAGATAATTATCCTAGACTAGTGTTATTTGATCTTCTAAGACTTTCATGTGTTAGGTGGAAAATTAAAGTCTGCAAGGAACACAAAGACAAAGTGTCAGATCAGTCAAATCAATCCCGCCCAGGGCGATACAGATATGCACAATCAGTCAACAGAGGGACAGAGATCACTGTTGCATCTCCTTCATATCCAAGAAGGAATGTGTGACAGCACCCAAAAGTGAGTTATAACATTTATTCATTCAATAAATATTTATTCAGCATCCATTATGCACATGGTAGTATGTTTACCTGGTATATTATGAGACTTTGTAAAAATGTGGAAAATGAATGACAGTAGCACTAAATATTTATTTAATGGTAATGGATAATGGAACAGCATCTTATAGGCTCCTTGATCTATTTGTTCTGAGAGTGAGTCATTGTTTACAATTCCTGTAGAAGGCATAGACTTAATCACTAAGTTAGTAGCCTATGACCCCCTACAAGGCAGAGAGTGACACTTCAGCTCTTGGCTTCCAGTGCCAGTGCCAGATCCTCAAAATCTCAGCTTCTTTTCTTATCCTAGGGTTTAAAAAGCCATCTGATTCCCTTCCAATAAATTTCCTATTTGCTTAACCTAATTTCAACAGATTTCTAATTGTTACAGATAAAGAACCTTGACTAAGATAGAAAACAAAGGTGAATTTGATATTTTACTATAAGAATGTAACAATGAATTATTCCTGCATTTGGTATAATTCATGTGAAGATTATGGCAACCAAAGGGAATTTCTTCTGGGAAGAAATGAATTAACTATAAAAGGAAGGAGGAAAGCCCAGTGATCATCTTTTTTTTTTTTTATTAAGACTTAGATTATTTTTTTCATTGTGGAAAAATCTACATAACATAAACTTTTAACTTTTTTTAAGTGTACAGTTCAGTGTTATTAAATACATTTACATTTTTGCATGACCATCACCCCTATTCATGTCCAGAACTTTCTCATCACTTCAAACTGAACCTCTGTAAGGTATAATCTTAGTGGGAATTCTTGACACTGGGAGAATAGTAAAGACCAGCTGGGTAAAGATAAAATGAGAGAGAAACAGAGTTGACAGTTACAGAAGTATGCTACAGCCTATTTAACCAAATGGAAGTTAAAGATACTGACTGCCTTCCTAAAATATACTGGCAGCCCTCAGTTTTCATAATTACACATTAATACCCCTAAATTTACTTACAATTGTTGAATTTGGACATTCATCCGTGAACAAACATTTCAAGCTATCACTGTGTGACATTTCCTGTCGGCTGGCCAAAACTGCTTAGTGTCAGCTGTACAGCCATCTTTGCCTTTAGTGCAGTGTTGATGCAATTGTGAGTATCTATTATACCTTTGCAGGTATTTCCTAAAACATGAGTAGGGAATAAAAAGGTATCAGTGCTACTAATAAAGAATATTATTTATTATACACTTATTACAATTAAAACCTAGATTGGAGTTGTTAGTTGTATCAAAAATAACAGATCCATTGCCATCAATTGAGGTCATTAGCTATAAAGAAAAAAAAACCTTAAAGAAAATATATTGAAAAGTAGAACTATCATCAACTTTATTTTCCTAAAAGTTGTGGTATAATTAAGGATTTTTTTATTTTTTTGCAAACAGAGTCCTCCATTACAATACCCAACTCTACTATTCAATATCTGTACATCTGATTTCCTGCAGTCTCAGGGAACTATCATGTTCTAAAATAATGGACTCTCCTTTATGACAAAACTGGCACAGAGGCAAGCTATGTGTTTATGGGAAATCTCAACTCTCACAACATTTACTAGAAGCCTTTTACAGCTCAAAGTAAAGTGGTTAAAACTTGTTTTACTTACCTTGCTGACAGTATCATCTCTTGAAATGACAGAAGATATAGCAAAGAGACTGCTATTTTTAGACCGACTTCTATCTAACATGGAAGAACTGAATGGTTTCCATGTCATTTTGGAATTTGTAATAAGTAAAGGAAATATGGGGCAGAGGCTGGCACGTGCTGAAAATTTTAAGAAAGCAGATGTCAAAAGCTTCAAAGGGAACGAAGGAGTTACAGCACAGAGGGTAAGAGCCCAGACTACAGCAGACTCAAGAATATGTAGGTTTGAATGCTAGGTGTGTAACATGGAGCAAGATATTTAGCCTCTCTAAATCTCAGAGTTCTCCTTTGTAAAGTAGGGACACCAAGGAAAGCACAAACTGGGAAAATCACTTAACCTCTCTAAGCTTATTTTTTTATTTGGGAAAATGAGGAAAATCATAGTATATACCACATAAGTTTGTTGGAAAAACTAGCTCAGAAAATGCATGTAAAATACCTACCACTGTTTTTGGCAAATGATAAGCATTTTTTTTTAGACAACTTTATTGAGGTATAATTTACATACCATGCCATTACTCCATTTTAAGTGTACAATTAAATGATTATTAGTGAATCTACCAAGTTGTACAGCTATTCCCATAAATCAGTTTTAGAAGATTTCCTTCCCCCTATTGAGCATTTTTAACCCCCCCACACATATACATTATATACAATATCTTATGGACTCTAAACTTCTAAGAAAGAAGTGAAGGATTCATAAAAGCAACTAGTCTAGCCAGCTCAGATTTAAAATGAATAAAAGATGAAATATAGGAGGATATGACTAATAATAAACACCAAACGTCTAAGAATAGAGTTTTTAAAAGCTAGTGCTCATAAAGAAATGAAGTAATACTTCCAAAGACAAAAGGACTTCCTCAGCTACATTTTGAGGGAAGAAGAAGAGGAACAGAACTCACATACTCTCTGGGAGCTGTTATCGAAGTTACCAGATGAAAAAGAGAAGGCAGAGCTATGTTATTTCTATGTGAGGTCAACATTTTCCAGCAAGAAGAATGATCCTCAACTGGAAAGAGGAAGCCAGTCAAAGAGAATATGTATCAAACGGTAAGTCAGAAGAGGGAAAGGACTACTTTACATGGATTTGAATCTCCAGATCCACAGACCAGGTGGTGTCTCAAGACTTTCTCCAGGATCATAAATGTAATTGCTTGGCAAAAAATGGTTTGTTGGCACAATGAAGATCTGAAATTATTCTGACAAAGAAGTGTATATGAAGATAGAGATATGCTCATTTAAATAAATTGGCCATCTAGATCTTTACAGATTTTATTGTGCTTTAAAAAGCATACATCATTTACTTCGATGTGTTCTTATGCAGAATATTTAATTATTTAAGCCAAATAAGATGCTTCTAAAGCCAGTCAACCATTAGTAGATACCATTCATTATGAAACTTTGCTTCATCCTTCTGAAGACTGACAAGGAGGTCAATGAAACTCATTCTTAATCATCCCCACAAGGACCTGAGTACTCATTATGTGACCAGTGATCCGGGAACATAAAAATGATCCCTTCTTTCTATACAGTGAGGTACACAGTTATGTGAGTAGGTTGAAGTTCAAATCATAATTTGAAATACCAAACATAGGTATAAGAACATTGCTGCAGGAACACAAAGGAAGGGAGCAATAATGCTGAGTCAAAAGATCAAAGAAAGGTTGTGGGCAGGATTGCTACAACAAATAACAACTTACACAGCATTACAAATCAGAAAGTGTCTCTGACAAAGCAAATAGACTCAGGCTTTCAGCAACAAGTATAGTGACATTTGTAGGTGCCAGCTGACAGCTAACCCTAGTAAAAGGGGAGGTCTCAGAAGAACTGAGCCTCAAAAGATTAACGGAATTTTGACAGGCATGGAATGGCAAGGAAAATAACTCTAATTTGAGGGAAGGAAATAAACATACAGACAAAAAAAAAAAAAAAAGGACATAATATGTAACCAAAAACTTCAAGTTCATTGATAGACTGGCATGGCAGGTCCATAAGATTTCTAGAAAGATGTAGAAGGAAACGTGGCCAGAAAAGCTATTGAGGATTGTTGGTGGTTTTGAGTATCAGAATAAGGAGTTCAAATTTAATTCTATAATAACCTCTATAATAGCTATGATTTGCTGAGCACATACTATGTGACATAATCTTTACATGCATTATATCATTTAATTCTCACAATAACCCTATGGGGAAGATAAAATTATGATCCCCACTTTGCAAACTGAAGCTTAAAGAGGTTTATTAACTTGCCCAAGTTCATAAAGCTAGTTCAGCATTGGAATTTACATTCAAATCCACAGCTCTCTAAATCCAAAACCGGTAACTGAAATGACTCAGCTATACTCCCTTGATTGTGGAGAAAATCGGGAGCAATGACAGTTTTTAAAGAGGGAGACATGATCAAAACTGCACTTCAGGAAGATAAAATATAGCGGCAGTGGACTTCCCAAGAAATAAGAAATTAAAAATGGTAAGACTCGTTAGAAAGTTATTAGTTCAGGTAAGAGATACGAGGGCATGAATGAGGGCAATTGTAATAAAGAAAGGGGGATAGATAAAGACATCGGAAAGGGAGCATTAAAAGATCCTAATGTGTTAGTTTTCTATGTTGCATAACAAATTAACACAAATGTGGTCACTTATAGCAACATACATTTATCAATATTATCTCACAGTTTCTGCGGGTTGTGAGTCTGGGCTTAGCTAAGTCTCTGCTCAGGCCTCACAAGGCTGCAGTCAAGGTGTTAGTTGGGCTACATTCCTATCTGGAGACTTGACTGAGGAAGAATCCACTTCCAGGTTTATTCGGGTTATTAGCAGAATTCATTTCTTTGTGGTTATTTGACTGACTTCCTCATTTTCTTAGTAGCTCTTGGCTGGAAACACCCCTGAGCTTCTAGAGGTCACTCTCAGGTCCACGTCCCATGCTCCTTCCTCTCATAACATTACAGCTTATTTTTTCAAAGCCAGTAGGAGTACCTCTGCTGCTCAGAATCTTTGGGCTCAGACAAGGCTAAAGCCCTCTTAGGGCTCATCCGATGAGGTGAGGCCCATGCAGGATAATCACCTCCAATTAAGTCATAATCAACTGACTTTATTCACATGTGTAAAATCCCTTTACTTTTGCCATATAACGTAACTCAATCACTGGAGTGACATCAGCACTCAGAAGGAAGGGATTATATAGCACGTGTTACACCAGGGGCAGGACTGTTGGATGCCATCTTGAAATTCTGCCTACCCCATTTAACAGCTGATTTGATAAAGGGAGGGGGCCAAGATCAGTCCAAGTTTTTAGCCTGAGTAATTAAGAAGATGGTAATGACACTAACTGAGATATGACACACAAGAAGAGGTTTAATGAGAAACATTATTAGTCTTACTTGGGAGCATTCATCTTGAGGTACCAGTGGTACATCCATTTATCTTGAACCAATTGCATCATTTTGCCTCAACAGTACCTAATATTTAATTAAATGGTGTTGAGAAGAGGGGCTTGTTACATCTGGAAGTGATTCTTTCATAATGTACACAGTTATTTTTAAATGTTATAAATGGCCATGAACTTGAGAAACAATTAGCAATTGATTATGTTTGAGATTCATGTCTTCTTCTTTTAATCCAGCAACCAGTCACAGAGATTTTTTTTAGTTGTTTTGATAAATGCTCCTTTCAGGCACTGTTATTTCTGAGAAATGGCCAAGCATCTTTTTTCTCCAGGAATGTTTATCTTAAAATATATCCAGTAATAGCTGAATGAGTTGTTAAGCAAGTAGATAAATGAAATACCCAAAATAACTAAGGAAATATTAGGGTTAGTACTAATATAAATTAGAATAAATAATATAAACTCTCATTTTAAACTATCTGAATTATCCCATGGCTTTGGGGATAATGAAAATCCCACGTTCCACGGTACACATGGTAAAATGAGGAATATTATTGCTTGGAAAAGTGTTGAAATAAAACATTTACTGGGTGTTTTCCTAAGGCCAAGGCCTATGTTAGAACTTTCACATATGCATCTCATTTCATTCTAACAACTCTGAATTAGTGGTATTAGCCTCATTTTTTCAAATAGATAAGGTAGCTGAGGCTGAGAAGCTAACCATTTCATCTGAGCTAAGAAGTAGAAATAGCCAGGTTTCAGACTTACGTATATCTTATTCTTCATACCTTATTTTCCCCACTATTAATCTTTCTTCACTTCTCAGATAAGTTGTAACTTCCTCTAAGAAGCCTTCCATGACCACCCTCTGGGTCTCCCAAGAGTATGTAAGAAGCACATTCCCACTACCCTGTTTTCCCACAGCAACCAATTAGTGTCAAAGTTAAGTGCTTGAGTTCTAGGACTACACAAACAGGATTCAAATTCCACAGGCCAGGATTCAGATTCCAGCTTTACACTTGCTAAGTTTATGAACTTGCAAAATTGACTCAGCCTCAAGCTTTTTCAGTAAAATAGGAATAAAATTAGTACCTGGCTCAAGGGGTACTTAGCAGAACAACCTAATGAACGTAAACCCTTATTATGGTTATCCTTAGCATCATAAGATGTTCTACTTATTACATTGGTTTGTGGTTCCTGTTTACTTTTCTGCATTCTACACTGGACTGTAAAATCATTCCTGGGTCACAGGCTATATCTTGTGAGCTGTGATTTCTCCAGAGCCTAGCACAGTGCCTATCGGACACATGGCAGGCACTCAACAACGTCTGCTGAGGGAAGGAAGAAAGATAGGAAGGGAGGAAAGAAGAAAGAGGAAGGGAAGGAGGAAAAGAGAAAAGGAGGGAGGCATGAGACTACCCATTATACAGATGTTCTTGCTTTTGCCTCGCATAGATTCAATGAGGTGTGAGAGATAAAAAATAAACCGTTACTTTCCTTAAATTATATTTAAGGATCAGAAGCCTTAGAAAGTGAAGTTTGTTATGACATCCTTAATGCCAAGTATGATCCAGAAATCCTAATAGTTAGATGGTGCCTGGAAAAGAACATAGCACAGACAGTATTTAAGCAAGTGTGTATTCACCCTTTTTAAGAGAAATGAGCACCACCACACTTACCCCCACAGCCTGAGAGTAATGTGCTACCTGTGAATGACCTCCCCATAGCTTCGAAGCCACCCACAGGACAGTCCTCATTCCCAGCCAACCACTAACTTCAGTGCTGTTATGAAAAATGCTCTAGGCTGGGCTCGGTGGCTCACACCTGTAATCTTAGCACTCTGGGAGGCTGAGGCAGGAAGTTCGCTCAAGGTCAGGAGTTCGAAACCAGCCTAAGCAAGAGCGAGACCCCCGTCTCTACTAAAAATAGAAATTAATTGGCCAACTAAAAATATAGAAAAAATTAGCCAGGCATGGTGGCGCATGCCTGTGGTCCCAGCTACTTGGGAGGCTGAGGCAGAAGGGTTGCTTGAGCCCAGGAGTTTGAGGTTGCTGTGAGCTAGGCTGACGCCACGGCACTCTAGCCTGGGCAACAAAGTGAGACTGTCTCAAAAAAAAAAGAAAAAGAAAAGAAAAGAAATGCCCAAGGCTCTCTTTTTTTGTTTGATTCATCTCAGCTCAGCCTATTTCCACTTTGTCACCTTCAGCTTCCGGCAGGTGCCTGTTTCTATTCTTCTGATGAAAAGAGCACATTTGACCATATATTATTCGTACCCATTTGAAGCTCTGCATACAAGTGAGAACAGAATATCCAAAAAAGGATATTTAATTACTATAGGGTCAAGCAGTTTAGGCACTCACAGGCCATGACAATAAAAGAGGATTCTTCATATTTTTCATGTTTCTTATAATATAGGCACAGTCACAGGTAAAAATGCAAATTAGGCCAAAGTAACCACAGGGAGGAGAGATGAATATAAAGACGAAGAGCCCTATTCATTTGTGATGCAAAAATCCATTATTAGGAACAAATCTTCTCCCGACAGCCTTGTGGATGCTGCATAATTCAGCGAGCCCAACTGTACTTAGGAAGTGATGGTTAAATATTGAAAATCTGATTGGAAGATGGAAGTGGCTTCCTGCTCTTTCCTGTAATTGCCTTGTCTGATTTTTCTCATGAACAATGTATCACTGGAATTTTTGACTATGATAGAGTGCACCCTCCTGAGAGTTCTGCCCTGAAGGCTAGGACTCCAGCTCCGCAGGAGCTATCTGATGGAGGACTTCATATATCTCCTCTGCACCTGTCATCCCTCTTCCCTTGTCAAGCCCCAGGGTGGTGTGTGGAACTTATGAGCCTCTCCCAGCCTGTCTCCCTTCACCCCACCGCCTTTTGCACATTACAGCAGCCTAATGAGTTGAAGAGACAGAGCCAGCCCAGGCTTCTTATTACAATCACATTCCATTTCCTTCAAATAAACCCTGCTCTGAACAAAGGCTTCTCAGCACAGCCTTTGTTGTGGATGTTTAATCATAACAATTTGGTGGGACCCAGAATATTATGATGATTGCTTTCAAGTAATTTGTGATATACGTGCTTAGCAGATGATGTAAGGGCTGCTGTGCTTTTTGCTCCATTGCTTCATGCAGCGTGGTTTTCTATGACAGTATATTCTACAAATGCAAACAGATGTATTTCCCATGACCTTAACCCTTACAAATAGAGTTGTTTTATGTATTTCCCAGTTAACATTTTTGAGAGCTTCAAAACGTGGTCTCCTAAGGTCTCTCAATATTTGTGGTTTTCACACTCTTAACCATTTTAGATATTTCGGGAATGCGATAACACTAATGAGATATTAGAGCAAGAAAAATAATAAAAAGCATAGTCTCCAACTTTAAAAATCTTAAACATGTTGGTTTCCCTTAAGCTTTGCTCTCAATTAACTGCCTAAAATGACAAGAGAGAGGTTTTTGAAGTAAAAATGTTAACAAAAAGAATACCCAAGGGAAAAAACATCTAGAATAAGGTGATGTGTGCATACAGATGTAAAAATCTAGCAAGGAGAATTCTTAATATGTTTTGAGACCATTACACAACAAACAAGCGGTATTTATCGTAAAAGAGTTTAAACAGTACATAAAATCTATTAAAACTATTCCACCTCAAATGTCATAATTAATTAGCCGTTTCTGGCTTTGTATTTTTTTCTTCTAGGGCCTAAAGAGACAAAAAGAATTTCCAATAGCTGAAAGAGCCCCTTATTTGTACCTACTAATACAGGCATTTTCCATGGATCCTTACCAGTGTGGTGTAGTGGTTAAGGGCTCTGATTTTGAAGTTGGACAGGCTTAAGACAAGAACATTTTTTAAAATTTGTTACACCGATTTTTAAAAATTATAACTTCTTATTGTGAAATAGTTTTAGACTCACAAGAAATTCCAAAAATAGTACAGATAGTTCCCATGGACCCTTACCCAATTTCTACTGATGGTAATATCTTACATAACCATAGAACATTGTCAAAACCAAGAAACTGACATTGGTACAAGACATTCCAAAGTACAGATCTTATTTAGATTTCACTAGGTTTTAGATGGACTTCTTTTGGGATACCTGTGTGTGTGTGTGTGTGTTTATAGTTCTATGATCAGTGTAACCATCACCACAGTCAGGATACAGAACCGTTTTTTCACCACAATGAAACTCCCTTGAGTTACACCTTAATAGTCACATCCTACCCCCAAATCTAACTCCTGGCATTCATAGATCTATTCACCATTGTGATTTTGTCACGTCAAGAATAGTATATAAATGGAATCAGATAGTATGTAACTCTTTTTTTCAGCAGTATTTCCATTTATTTTATTTTTAGTAATAAAAATTTTTTTCTATCTCATACATGATTGAACACATATTTGCTTTAAAATTAACAGTCACAATTGAAAAAACAACGGTTTATTTTCCTATTCAAGTGACCAAGCTGCTGAATCTGAAGGCCTCCATAAATGTTTCATCTTAGTATTGTCATTGAACAATAAGACCTTCTATTTTGATTATTCCTGGTAAATAGCAATTTTGTTTCTCTAGTGGTTTCCATTTGTCAAATAGTCATGATGGTTTAACATGGTGGCTACTGCTTTCAGGGGATTCTGTCAGATGACTCCTCATTTCCAGTGCAGTAGCCCTCGGTAATCTATCAAAAGTCCATCCATCAGGACTTCTCTATCATGGCTGGCCAAGAAGTCCTGCTTTGGCTGCCAGAGCTTCATCTTGCTGAATATGACAGTCCTGAAATCTCATGGCTATTCTTTGTGTCATTTTTAAATATTTCTGTAAGCAATGCTCTGAACGGGTGTTCTCTTCAGGTTTTACTTCACTTGTTGTGAAGTCTTTAACAGTCCAAAAGGCCACAAGAAAATTCCTTAAACTGTTTGATCAGATTCTGGTATTTGTGTAGCCATATTCTTTCGATAGGTTTATTAGTCTCCTTTTCTGATGCATGAGTTTCCTTTCTGTTCTGGGAAAGTTGTCCAACCTTTGGCATGAATGTCTCCAGTGAAGCTGCTTCTTACTAAAGCACAGGCTCTCGCATCTGACATCACTAGGAGGCTGGGGGGCTGCGCTGTGGGTGGAGTCTGGGGACAGAGAGTTGGGATCAGGGTGGGCGCCATATCCACTACATGGGAAAGATCTGTAACTCTTTTTGAGACTGGCTTCTTTGACTCAGGATAATTCCTTTGAGATCCATCCAAGTTGTTAGACATATCAATAGTTAATTCTATTTAATTATTGAGCAGTATTCTATAGTATAAATGTCCCATAGTTTGTTTATCCATTCACCTGTTGTAGGACATTTGGATTGTTTCCAGTTTTTGACTGTTACAGTAGAAAGCTGCTATGAACATTTATGTACAGGTTTTTGTGTAGACATAACTTTTTGTTTCTCTAAGATAAACACTGATGAAAGAGATTGCTAGGTTGTATGATCTGCAAGTGTTTATAGGAAACTGCCAAACTATTTTCCATCATTTTACATTCCTCATTAGTACTTGGTACTGTCAGTATTTTTTATTTTGGTTACTCTAATAGGTGTTTCATAGTAGAACAGACAGCTTTAATTTGCATTCTCCAGCCGGGCACGGTGGCTCACACCTGTAATCCTAGCACTCTGGGAGGCCGAGGCAGGAGGATCGCTCAAGGTCAGGAGTTTGAGACCAGCCTGAACAAGACTGAGATCCCACCTCTACTAAAAATAGAAGGAAATTAGCTGGACAACTAAAAATATATAGAAAAAATTAACCAGGCATGGTGGCACATGCCTGTAGTCCCAGCTACTTGGGAGGCTGAGGCAGAAGGATCGCTTGAGCCCAGGAGTTTGAGGTTGCTGTGAGCTAGGCTGATTCCACAGCACTCTAGCCCAGGCAACAGAGTGAGATTCTGTCTCAAAAAAATTAAAATAAAAAAAAATTGCATATAAAAAAAAATTAAAATAAAAATAAAATTAAATAAAAATTTAAAAAAATTAAAATAAAAAAAATTCTCCTAGAGGCTAATGATGTTGACTATTTTTTCATGTGTTTATTTGGCATCAGTATATCATCTTTAGACAGTATCTGTTTTTTAAGTCGTTTAAGTCATTTGCTCAGATTCTAATCAGATTGTTTGTTTTCTCACTGTTGAGTTTATAGAGTTTTTTATATTGTCTGGATACAAGTCCTTCATCAGATATGTAATTTGCAAATACTTTCTTTCAATCTGCAGCTTGTCTTTTTATCCTTTTAGCAGGTATTTTATATAGCAAAAAATTTTAATTTTGATGAAGTATAATTTGTTAATGTTGTTTACTCATCGGTGTAGGGCTGGAGTGTAGGGATGGAGGTCAGGGTTCCATGCATAGGCTTCACCAGAGAGGGCAGGACATTACCGTGGGACACAGGTTCAGGGGTTGTTATGGACTGAATTGTGTCCCTCCAAAATTCATATGTTGAAGCCTGAACTCCCAGTGTGACTACATTTTGAGATAAGGTCTTTAAGGAGGTAATTAAGGTTAAATGAAGTCATAAGGGTGGAACTCTAATTTGATAGGACTGGCGTTCCCATAAGAAGAGGAAGAGATGCTAGATCTACCTGCCCCTGCCTGTCTGTATAGGCACAGAGAAAAGGCAGAGGACACGGTGAGATGGTGGCTGTCTTCAAGTCAAAAAGAGAGGTCTCCCCCAAAACCAACACCACCAGCACATTGATCTTGGACTTCCAGCCTTCAGAACTGTGAGGAAATAAATTTTTGTCATTTAAGCCACCCACTCTGTGATCTTCCGTTATAACAACTGGAGCAGGCTAATACAAGGTTGGAAATCAGAATTCCACCCACAGTCTTCACAGGGGAAGGGCACCTCCTCCTCATTGCAAGGGACCTGGGAGACAGGCTTCTGCCCATGGACTCTGCTCCCTGCAGTGCCCATTAAGATGGATGAGGGGCATGACCTGTGTTACTCACCTTGAGAGCAGGCAAGTATTGTTAACAGCTTCTGATTCACTGGTTCATGTTGTTCATTAAGAACTTTTCTTTGGCTAGAAAGTTCTTACAGTTCTTTGGCTAGAAAGCTCAGGCTTCTCTTGTGGTGAGATATATAGATACAGATATATATATGTATTTTTGTCCGTGCCTATGTCCACGCTGTAGGCTCCTCCAGTACCAAAATCATGACAAACAGATGGAAAGAAAAAACCCCAGGGAACTCACCTCCAGGTAAGTCCTCAAGTCCTTAGGCCTCTAGCCAATCTACTTTCTCTTCTCCACATTTCATATTTATGTATTTTGTCCAGAGATTTTTGGTGTGATTAGTGGGAGGAGTAAAATGACATGTTTCAATTTATCTTGTCCAGAATTGGAAACTACAGCTGGTTCATAAAAATAAAACTTGAAAGTTAGATTTCAGGAGACTAACAGCAGTATTCTTGGGGGTTCTTGGGGGTTATTTTGATTGGGAGACACCTCCAGGATTTATTGACTCAGTCTGATACAGAAGAACAAACACTGGACTTGATAGGCTTGGTTCTTATTTCAGTTTTTCTTTGACCTTGGGTAAAGTGCCTCACCTTTCCATGTTTCAGTCTCTTCATTTATCAAAGACCTAATTGGACTAGATCTGGATTAGTAAATAGGTTTCATCTCTTGTGCCAACAAAATAAAATAAAAAAGCCTTGTTGAAAAGTACTGTAAGACCATGATTAGGCTCAGTGAGAAGGAACACTGTATTTAATTAATGAAGTCTGCCTTATGCATAAGATAAGATCATGATAACATAACTGCTTTGTTTTTAATCCCTGTATTACAAGATCTCTAAGGGCTTTTTCCAGGTCTAAAATGGTATGATTCTAATACAAAAAGGAAATTAACTTGAATGTGTATATATCCAAAATGAAGGTAAAAGAAATCCAAAATTATCTCATGAAAAGTGAAAATAACCATATTAGAAACACAGGATGAGATTATTTGGGAAAAAACTTTTTATCTGGGCTACCTGCCAGCCATAGAAAAAGGGAAATTCATTGATTATCTATGTCTCATCCTTTCTCTTTGCTTCTTTTTTCCTCCTTTCCTACCCTCTAGCCGTACTGACAAAATTTTCTATATTCTCCTTTTTCTCTACAAATTCAGAAGCTGTGCAGAATACTTCTATCTTTTTAATGGTTTTTCTTAAATTTTCAAAATAAATACTTTATAATCTTAAAAATACATCCTTTATAAGTGTTTCCAGAAGAGTGTAAAGTCATTCAGCATCAGTATCTTTATCTCCCCTCAAATAGAACAAAGATATTAACATACTAAGTATCCAGTGAAGGCCCACCTCATTTTCTGTTATTGTAGTTTAGTGATTTAATTTCAATTTTTTTAACAGGAAAATACTTCTCCATTTACTTTTTTTAGCTTCTCTACTTGCTGTTGCGTCTTGCATCTCAGTCTTCCTTCTCGAGTTCAATTTTCTTCTTGCTAAAGTATTCCCTTTATAGTTTGTTCAATGACAGTTTCTGAGTGGAAAATTCTAATTTTTTATGTTAAAAATGATTTTATTTTACTTTAATGAGGATTTCACCCCCAGGAGTGATCACAAGTTAGGACTGGCAAACAAACTCACATAACGCAATAGGATTTAATCTATTATTAAATTATTCAGATTTATAGAAGGACAGAAGTCAGGAAAAAGTCTTATTCCCACTGTGTACACAGCTTCTTGTATCTTCCCTTCCCTACACAAGATGTGTGCAACAAATGGAGATAACTTCAACGTGTAAGTGGTTTTACTTGGCACAGAGAAGCCACTGCCTTGGTTTCCCACAAATCTTATATCTTGTTCCTGTCACACAGGCCTAAAGTTTATATGCTTGTTTACAGTAACCTCACTCCAGATATACTCCCACCAATCAGTAATTTCATAGTAAACAAGACAAGTCATTAGCTCTTAGCATGCAACATTTCATATTTATCTTAACTCAGGAAGTGTCCAAAGAAATGATGTTGCAAGAAGGCAGAACTGATGTCTTCTTCCAATAAAAGGCTTCTTATACTTGGGTCCAGGACTGATGTTAACCTTTTACTCACAGGTGGTTTAGCCAGGCATAGGATTCTGGGTTGACAGTGATTTTTTCCTCAGTAATCTGTAGGTATTGCTCCATTGTCACCTGCTATGTATAGTTGCTGATGAGAAGTCAACTGTCTGCCTAATTGTCATTCCTTTAAGAATCTGATTTTTCTTTCTAATAGTTTTTTGTTCATTTGTTTTGTTTTGTTTTTTATTTTGGTGAGAACATAATATGAGATCTACTCTCTTAACAAGTGTTTAAATGCACAGTATAGTATTGTTAACTACAAGCACAATGTTGTACACAAGATCACTAGAGCTTATTCATCTTGCATAACTGAAACTTTATAATATTTTTTCCTTATCTTTAATTGTTTTAAGATTCATCTAAGTAGGCATTTATTTTTATTTATCCTTCTTAGAACCTGGATTACATTTTTAATTTGAGGACTTGTGTCTTCAACACTAAAAAATGCTTGGCCAATGTCTCTTTAATTGGTGCTTCTCCACTCTCTCCTCTATTCTATTCTTCTGGAGCTTCTTCTAGACTCAAATTTTACCCTCTCAATCTATCCTCCCTTTCTCTAAGCTGCTTTTCACAATTTTTCAGCTTCACTCTTTGATTTACTAATTCTGTCTTTGGTTCTGTCTTTTCTAAAGTTTATACCATCTTATTTCTAGGATTTCTAGTAGACTATTTTTAGATCTGCCTATTATAATTTCATTTCTGCATGTTTTTGTTCCATATTTTCTTATTCTTCCTTATGAATGTTTTTCTTTCTTTACCTTTTTAGTGAAAGACTATAAACATCTTACTATGAAAACTTTTTCAGATTGTTTGATTATTTTTATTTCATTTGACAAAGAATTAATTTCAATAATTTATTTTGGTGGCTATTTTAGCATTTTTTTCTTTATGAATTATGGAATTAGATTTTCAGTTTTGTCTTGAGTAGCAGGAAGCTTTGTCAATATTATTTAGGATTTCATACCTCCATCTATTCTTTATCCTTCCTTTTTGGTGGGTTTTCAATAGAGTTTACCCAACCCTGCTGGGCTCCCAAGCTACAAACAGATCTTATACTGTTATATCAGGGCTCCTGACCTATCAGGATAGTTGTGACATTATAGTTCTAGTCACTGAGCCAAAAGGCAACTTGGCAAATTCAAAGCTGTGTCTGCATTTATCCTTCTTTCCTTGATATTCAGGTAGAATAAGGCAACAAGCTTTTTAAGCTTCCTTTCATGGAGCAGTACTCCACCCCAAACTCTGATTTCAAACAATGATCCAAGGTCTCATTCCCACTTGCTTGGCACCTTTAGATCCTGTCATCCCATGAGTGCTAAACTCCTAGTTACCTCTGCCTGTTTACAGTGCCAGAGCCCAGCAGACCCTCAGCTCCAGCCTATTTATTGCTTTCCATTTCTTCTTCAAAGAAGAAAGAGAACAATTTCTTTTCTTTTCTTTTATTCTTTAAAGTGTTATTGTCCTTTAAATTTTCTCTTTTATTATTTTGTCTATAATTATTGTTACCCAGAGAAGAAAGAGGTAGCTCAGATGTTGAAATTTTGTCTTGAACAAAACTACAATAGTTTTCATTATCCAATATAAAAAGCATTCCACTTCTTTAGGAACCTTTTTTTTTTCTTGAAGATACATTGAATAAGATAATGGACAAATACTTTGGAGGTGGATCTTCAGAAGTAAACATTTCTTTATAATTCCCACATAAAACCAGAAAGCATATTACTTAAATGTTATTCAGTGATGACATTTCCAATGGAATAAAAGCTGAGGTTTAAAAAAAAAGTTAAACAATTTTTTAACTTGGTTTAAGGTGAAAACTTAGAAACTGAATGATTAGCTCCAAATATCTCTCAAATATCACTCTTTTTAGCTGAGCTTCTTGGATAGGAATGAATATCAGTCAGTCCAAGACTGAGCTCTTTAGAGGAAGTGAAGACATTGTGTTGATTGAAAAGAGATCCATATGTTTTAGGCATATGCTTTAGGCTGTCAGGTGGCAAGGCTGACATTCCGTTATGAAAATTCAGGAGTCTGACTTGTATTCTCACCCCAGCAGGCCTTCCCACCTCCCCAGTGAGCCATAACAGTGCCTGTGAAAAAGCTAAACTTTTAATTTTAAAAGAGCTTCAAATCTTCTCAAAGTCTTGGTAGAAACCTCATTTGAGGTCTTCCATCGCATAGGAGGAATTTTCTAGGAACCAGAAGGAAGATACTGACAAGAGAAGATCTTAGCTCAGAAGAAGTATCAAAAAGAAAAGACACATGTGATCCTGATTTTCCTCTTTATTTAAAGTTGAATGCATATTCAACAAGGACCTTCTGTGTTCCCATCTCGTACTCAGTTAAATGATGGTCATTTGGTTCCTGTCCTTGAAGGATTAGATCAGAACAAGACAAGACACAGAGAGATGAGCCAGGAAATGACTAGTCAATGTGAGACATAAAAAGACTAAACTAAAGCAGCAGGAATGTAGAAGAAATAAGGAATTTTTAAAAACATATTTAAGCTGAATGCAATGGTTTGCCCCTGTAATCTCAGCTACTTGGTAGGCTGAGATGGTAGGCTCCTGCTTGAGCCCAGGAGTTTGAGACCAGCCTGAGCAACATAGCAAGATCTCATCTTAAAAAAAAAAAAAAAAAAAAAAGTAGGACCAGATTACTTCTCTAGGCTAAGACTTGCCCTGCTCCTAGCCTCTAAAAATTAGAACATGTTTTAAAAAAAAAAAAAAAAAAGTAATGAAAATGCGTTTAAGAGACAGAATCCTGATAGATTGTAGAATAAGGATATAGGAAGAATTCATAACTTCAGGGTGACTTGCACATTTTTTGTCGTGTGACAAGACTGGTCAATCTTGTCATTCATTAGCACAAATGATATGAGAGGAACAGCAGGGAAAGGAGCAATAAGATAAGGCTTTCAGTTTTAGAGAGATTGAACTTTAAGTGTTTTGGGGACATCCAGGTGGAGGAATCCAGTGGGCAGTTGGATCTATTGTAGATTTTAGAAGAGAACCTATACAATTGGAAGTCATCAGCATATAGAGATATAGAGTAAACTGAGAAAGAACCTCAGAGAGGCAAGCAGAAGAGGGTTATCACTTCTCATTCCATGAAAAAATTCTTAATCAGTTGAGATAAGCAAGTAAAAAAAAACAAAGAATTGGTACTTTTTAATAGAATGAAGCCACAGGACACTTATCTACTCTTCTTTACCTTTGTGGTATCTTGGAATTGGCCCAGCACATCTCAGGTACTGACAAAAGAACCAAGTAAGCTGTGAAAAGTTGGATTTGGAGCTACATCCATTCCCTGAAATATACAACTGCTAGCAGAAAGTTCACTTGAACAGAGAAATCATAGAATCCCACAGAGGTTCCAGTCCATGATATCAGAAGGCAATGCAAGTCCAAGTTAGCAGTGTCTTTGATTTGTGGACAAAGGTAAGAGACACAGAATCCTGAAGGTGAGTTCCTCCAACTGCCTCAGAGACAGCAGTCAGAAGACAGCAGAGCCCTAGCAATCAGGCAAAAGTAGGAGAACAGCCCTCTAGTACTCAGGTGGGGGTTAGGAGTAGACTCAGACAGATTCCCAGGAATAGGGAGACCTCAGAAACAAGGAAGAAAATCCATTGTCAGAATTTTGGTACCTAGAGCTTGGGGGCTGGATCTCAGAGAAGAGGCATGCTTTGAACACCTGGTTAACTACCATGTTTTATCAGTTCTACCTCCTCAATAGTTCTCAAATCCTTTATTTTCACTGTTGTTGCTTTGGTTCAGGCCACCATCACCTCTTGTCAGTGCTACTTTTAAAAGTATAAATCTGATCATATCACCCACCTTCCATTCTAAAACCATTTCTTGAATGGTTTTATGGACTAGATAATGGACTAGAACTAGACAAAGGTTTGACAAACTTTTTCTGTAAAGGTCCAGATAATAAACATTTTTGACTTTGCAGATCACATCATCTCTGTCACATCTCTATCTATAAATATATGGGGGTGGCTGTGTTCCAGTGAAATTTTGTTTATAATAGCAAGAGGATTTGGTCCCTGAGTTGGCTTGCTGACTCCTGGACTAAAGGAACAAAAGGCTTCCTTTATTTCTGTTGGGCCATTTGCACTGGAATTATAAGTGAAGACTCATGGGGAAGTTCCGTTTTGGGGAGTAAGCTGTCCTTGTACAGAGGGGAGGTTGGTAAAGGGCAGTAAGAGCAACTCTATGCTTTCCACAATCACCTGTGCTGGCACTCATTATATCAGCTGTAGCTGTGCATGCAGAAGTGCAGAAGATGATGGCTGGAGGGGAGGTCAATCTCAGGGAAGTGACAGGGACACCCCCTGACCTCAGGAGGTTATGCCAGAGTTCTATTCCATGTAGAAAGCAAACTCTCTTAGCCTTTGGGCCCAACAGTAGCAGTGCTTAAATGACCAGTGAGCATGAACAAAGGTAGCAAGGAAGACGTGAGCAGTGGGTAGGAAGAAAGGTAGTGGTGGGTTCATGGGAGGTGGGAATGAACAAAGATAGGCACAGAAGAGCAGTGAATCATAAAGGGAGCAGAGCAGGAACAAGAGTATGGAGACAAAAGGAGAAACTCAGGTAGGTAGAATCCAAGAGATCTACTCCATACCCATGGAAACACTCAGAAACAGCTGAGTGATACTTTGGGGCAACTTTCAAGCCATAATAATTTGTAGAGCAAAAGGAGTTGCAACTGTATTTGTTGTCACAGGCAGATGAGTCAGAAGAAATAAGGGTTATGTACATAATGGCTAAGAGCTCTCAGGAATTCAGTAGTACATGGAAATGAATTTGAGTTTTAATCATCACAACATCTATATTCATTTGGAAAATATTAGTACATGAAAGTGCAGAACATGTTACTTATTCATACTAAGATTGGCATGTAAATAGAAATATATGCTTATACTAATTCCATGTCATCCTTCCCCACTACAGCCCCCTACCCACCCACCCAGTGGTTCAAAGGTTGATACCATTTGATGTTAGCAAGAGTCCAAAGATGAGAGTGTGTTGATCCCATTTAGAAGAGAATCTGTTGAGTGTGGGAAGATCTCACTAAAGAAATAGAAAACTAGCCCTCAATGCCCTTTATGATCTGGCCCCTGCTACATGTTTAGCCTCATCTCACACCAATGTCCATGCTGCTTTTTCTTTTCCTCCAGCCATGTTGGTCTGCTTTTGGTTCTTCAGAACCACCGTTTTCTCTCCATCCTCAGGGTCTTGCAAGTGCTATCTCCTTTACTTGGAACACTCTCTTCCCCACCCATACACACACCCGACCTTTGCCTAATATACTTCTAGAAATCTTCCAAATCAGAAAGTTCTGTTTTAGGTCTCAGTGGCATTATCAGAGTGGGAAAAGGCCTGATTTACAAGTTGGAAGAACTTGTTTCTGGTCCTAGATCAGCTTCTATCTAGCTGCATATCTCTGGGTTACTTTGCCTTCTCTGAAAATTAATTTACTCATTAGAAAAACAGAGCTTAAAATATCAACTGTACCCAACCCAAAGAGTAGCAGATGATAGGAAGGCTTGAAAGGCTTAATAGGAAAGGCTTTGCAGGCACTATGTTTGGAAACTTTTATGTGCACCTTTCTATTGCTTAGCCCAGAGCATCTTCTCAGACTGTCCCTCCCATTCTCCATTCCTCTGTACCCAAGACACCAGAGACTCCATTTGCTTTCCTCTCCTGTAATAATTGTCACCACTCATTTAATCCCTTGAAATCATGTTGCTCTCCCTACCCATGATCATAAACAAAACAAGTAGCAAAATTGGTGGTGTTAGTTGCAGAGCTCTGGAAATATTTCATAATTCTCTCATTCATGTTTTATTTTTCAGAGGAACTAAAACACCCCTGGACTTCTGCTTTCTTCTCAGATATGAAGCTCAAAAAAACTTTCTTCTCCTTCTGACACTGGTGTCAGCAAAATCTCTGAGAACTCTTCCTCAAGGATACTCCTTTTCCTAGACAGAGAATGTCACCCATGAAGACGAGTTGTCCCCTTATCTTAGGTACAGTTCATATCCCGGAAGCCTCCAGCTCCATGGAGCCTCAACCCATATAGGAATGATCTAAAAGAAGAGAGGAAAGACTGGCCCAAGTTCTGCCATGCCCCATGCCAACACTCAGACACACTTTGGTAAATGAACACGGTGCTCTTTCCAGCGGATCCCAGCCCAACCCCAGAGTTCTCCGTCCAGCCCTTCAGCCAGTCATCGTAAATCAAGAGCTGGCAGGTGAGATAAAGCCAATTAGCTGCAAATACCATTGAGGTAGAACCTTTTTTCCAAAAGTTCACTCTTAAAGTACTGGATTAACCTTTTACATAAAGGTTGTGCCAGAATTGGAAAGTGCCCTCAACTCTGTAATTCATATGTACTCTGGCTCCCTGCAATGAAATTCAGTTCAGGTTGGTAAGCTGCTCTAAGAAAAGATTTGTTAAATGGAGCAATTCTATTTTGGGTAACACTTTACAGGCTGCAATGGTCCTTATGAGGTGATTTAGTCCTTTCTCCGAAGCAGTTTTATGCTTTGTTTTCTACATTTAATATTTAGGTGCCAGAACCAAGACTTTTGCAACCACCATTGGTGGTTTATACATATCTTTTCCCAGCTTCTTCCTGGCTGGCAGAAATAGTTTTCACTTCAGTATTCATAGGGTTTCCTTTGCTCTTTTTTGGGTAGCATGCTGGTATAGTTTGGATGTTTGTGACCTCCAAATCGCATGTTGAAATCTGATCCCCAATGTTGGAGGTTGGAGCTATTTGGGTCATGGGGGCCAATCCTTCATAAATGGCTTTATGCCCTCCCTGAGGTAATAAGTTCTCACTCTATTTGTTCACAAGAGAGCCTGATACCTCCTACTCTGTCTGTTGCTCCTGCTCTTGCCATGTGGCACACCTGCTCCCTCTTTGTCTTTCACCTTGATTGGAAGCTCCTTGAAACCCTGACCAGAAGCAGATACAGGCATTGTGCTTCTTGTACAGCCTGCAGAACTGTGAGTCAAATAAGCCTCTTTTCTTTATAAATTACCTGGTCTTAGGTGTTCCTTTATAGCAACACAAAACAGACTAACACACATGTCCATTTTGATTGACCAGTGTCCGTGCTCTATTTATTGTTGAATATTTTAAATATCACTCTCAAGCTGTTCATCCTTCATACAGCTATGTGCTCAGGAAAGGGGCTCCTCCTCATTGCCAGGAGTGAATGATAGTTTGTCCAAGCCAATCAAAGTGACCTCGGTCCCCTTGCCAGTGACTGGTTTATGGAAAACTTCTGGGAAAAATGTCTTAAAAGGAGATACTCAAAGGGCTTCATAATAAAGTTGACAGATTGAATGATTAAATACATGTATTCGCCACTAGTCCCTCCCAAAACCCCAATAAAGAAACAGTAAAGGAATTTCTTTTAAGGCATAAATTTGTAAGAAAAAAGAAAATATTCATAGGAGAGGAGAAGAGTCTTTGGGAGATGCTTACTTAGGTCATGAGAACTTCACCCTCATGAATAGGGTTAGTACCCTTATAAAAGAGACCCTGGTGAGCTAGTTAGTCCCTTTCACCATGAGAGGACACAGCTAGAAGGTGCCATCTATGAACCAGAAAACATTCACCAGACACTGAATCTGCTGGTGCCTTAATCTTGAACTTCTCAGCCTCCAAAACTATGAGAAATAAATTTCTGTAGTTCATAAACCACCCAGTTTTTGTTATTTTGCTATAGCAGTCTGAGCATACTAAGACATGCACATCATAATGAAATTTCAAAACACTGGGGACAAAGAGAACATGTTAGAGGTGGGGGGAAATCATATTACAGGCTAAGGATCAAGAATCAGAATGGCATCAGACTTCTCTACAGTAACATGGAAAGCTAGGAGATTGTAAAACAATGCCTTCAAACCTCTGAATGAAAATTATTTCCAAACTATCAATTAAATATGAAGATAAAATAGGTTTTCAACCATTTAAAGTCTCAAAAAATTTACCTTCCATGTCCCCTATATCAGAAAGCTACTAGAGGATTTACTCCACCAAAACAAGGGAATAAACCATAAAAATTGAAAACAAGAAGTCCAAGAAGCAAGGGATTCAGCACAAGAAATAGACCTTGAGCCAGACATGGTGCTGTGCATTTGTAGTCCCAGCGACTCAGGAGGCAGAGGCAGGAGGATTGCTTGAGCCCAGGAGTTCAAGGCTGTAGTGAGCTATGATCACACTTGTGAATAGCTACTGCATTCCAGCCTGGGCAACATAGCGAGAATGAATGAATGAATGTGAACAGATCTACAGAACTCCAGGGTAAAGGTAGAGAGAGAACCATAATGACAGCTGAGCTGCAGGCCTAGGGAGAAAATCCGTCCACATTGGCACAGATCAGGAAATCATGGAGCTATATCAAAGAAAATAAGGTTGATAAGTGGAGCTACTAAAGGCATCTGGCATCTATGAGGGAGCAAGCCTTAGCCAAAAGTACAGCCAACAGGAAGGACAGAATGGAACTGTGAGGCTGATGACATCACTGAGCCAGCCTAAAACTGTCCTGGTCTCTAGACTTCATGTGATGTGACATAATAAATGTCCCTAGTTTAAATTTCATTCAGTTGGTTTCTTTTATTCCTTGCAGCCAAAATCAGCTAGTTGAAATAGAGATTCAAGTTCCTTAAGAAAAAAAAGAGGTGGAGTGCATGAACATGGTGTGGAAAGCCACGATGAACTAAGGCAGCTCTCTCGCCAGCCACATGAGCTCTCTTTGATGCTTTCTCTCTCCTGCCTGTGTTCAATCTCCTCTCTCTAGCCATCATTTCCTCCATTTATTCATATTGTCTGCTACTTTTTAAAGCAAATGGCTGGTCAAAACCCTTCTCTATTTCATGGCTTCCTTTCAGCTTCAGCTCCCACTGTTAAAATGCATATTCTCTAGTAATTTCTTGAGAAAATAAATAAGATAGGCCCAGCTTATATGTTAATGTCAGGCCACATGGTGTCTCAGACCAGCTTTCTGATTGGTTTCCATCTCTGGTTCAATCAGCACATGTTGTGGGGAGAAGAAAGGAGTATTAAGGTCATGGCGATACAAAACTGGGTATCTAGATTCACCTACCACCTTGAAGAAAATTATTGGAAGTAAGAAGGTGCCATTTCTTCTTAGAATAAATAAGCTGTGGAATAGACTGACTGACTGACTTAACCTCAGATAACTGGTTGCCTTTTTGAAACATCAAAAAAAGAGAGACTACACAAACTCTTTTAATGGCCTTCTGTGCTATCTCACAACAAAGGCGTTTTAAAGCCTAAACCACAACTTCCTGCTATAATTATTTTCTCTTGTGGCCTCACTGGAAAGGAGATACAGTAGCTTCCCACCACTTCATAGTATCCATTCTGGAAATATTATACCACTTGGGTAGTCTCATCTCCAAGCAAAAGAATTCCCTTCTTTGCACTATCATTTTAAGGACTAAGAAAGAAAATATCTCATTTATCACATTTATAGAACTTATCTCCACAAAGTGAATGTGTAGATTCATTTCTGTTCGACAATAATGAAAGGCATTATGCAAATACCAAATTTTAAGTTATGGTATTTTTATTTACAGACTATGATACTTAATATAATTTAAAGATGTAAAATCTTTTGTCCTTGCATTGATCACAAAATACAAAAAAGGTCATTTCCTGTGAGGAGCTAGAAATTTATGATAGATGATAAAATAATATATGAATATGACTATAGATATGTAGTACATAATAGAGAAATATACCTAGATAGAACTAATGTGCCTTTAGGTGCATATAAACTTTATTGTAGCTTAATGCATGTGTATCTATTTCTACATAATGCTAATGTGCCATATATGTGTGTGTCTGTATATACATATGGAGGTTTAAGTATGTATGTGTGTATACATATGTTAAGAGAGGAAGAGAAAGTGACGTATCTTTTACAACATGTATTAATGTGTAATACAGACACATTAGCATTATATCTTTAATACATATTTTAATGCACCTTTAATGCTAATCTTGCGGCAGCCCAGCAAAAATATAAAATTGGCCTAGTAATGAGGTCATGGAAGATTCATTAAGGTTTATTGAAATATAGGAACTTTCTAATTAGTAGCCTATATGTCCAGTCTGTGGTCAGTAAAAGCTTATGTTCATTGAGTACTTATCAATACAAATATGGTCAAATCTTCCTTTATGTTCTCATTTTTGGTCCTTCCTCCCCATTAAAGCTGCCATTGCCCCAGGAAGACCTTATACCTGAGCTTGGCAATTGCTTTGTTCTTGTGTCTGCTTCCCTCCTGCACTTTCCTCTGCCACTTCCTCATTTTCTACAGTGTATACTTTACAGGATCTCCTTCCATCAGCCTGTGAGTTTTGGGGGGCAGAAGCTGTCTTCCTCCCTACAGATCCCCCTACTTCCATCATGAGATATAGTATTGGGGGAGAGGGCAGAGGGAAATCATTGGGAGAACATTGGTATGGCAAAGTTTTAATTCTATCCTTCCCACTCTGAATTCTTGGATAAACTGGTACAAGCTTCATCATCTGCGAAATGGTACAGGTAAGTAGGATGATTTCTGCAATGGTTAATTTTATGTGTCAACTTAACTGAGCTAAGAGATGCCCAGATAGCTGGTAAAACATTATTTCTGGGTGTGTCTGTGAGGGTGTTTACAGAAGAGATCAGTATTTGAATTGACAAACTGGGTAAAGATCACCCTCACCTATGGGGGTGGGCATTATCCAATCCATTCAGAGCTCAATTAGAACAAAAAAGTGGAGAAAGGGCAAATTCTTTCTGTCTTCTTTAGCTAGGATATCCACCTCTTCCTGCCCTCAGACATTGGCACTCCTAGTATAAATAATTGTTATACTGTATTATTTAGAGAATAATGAGTCAGGCCTTCAGACTCTAGGACTAACACAAGCTATCACCATCCCCCACTCCATCCCAGTTTTTAGGCCTTTGAACTCAAACTAGAGTTACATCATCAGTTCTCTGGTTCTCAGGCCTCTGGACTCAGACTGAATTATACCACTGCCTTTTCCTGGTTCTCCAGCCAGCTTTCCATATCCATGTGTTCAGCATCCCTAGGTTAATAAATGATCTAATAAATCCGTGCATATATGATCTAAGAGTTTCTAGTTGTGCCCTGAGGAAGAGCCTTATGTCCTGTGGTGTAGGGCTGAAATTGCTAAAAATTAAATGTAGGATCTCATCTCATGATTGGCTGAATTACAATGCAAGTTGAACTCCCAGCCACATAGAATGTATACTGTTAAAGTGAAGGCATTGATTCGGAAAGATGAGATCTTGTACGTTGAGATGGGGGCTGTGTGGGAAGACCCTGATAAAGCTGAGAGCATTGAGTCCCTAAATTGTGATTAGACTTTTTTGCCAGTGAAAGAAGTCTCCCCATCCCACCAGAAGTGGTCCCCCACCCCCAGAGGAATTGGTCTCCCCACCCCCAGAAAAATGTCACCCCCAATACAAGCAGAAGTACCTCTCCACTTCCAGTGGCAGCACCATCCCTAGCCCCAATAGTAGCCACCCCTCACATACAGTAGTATGAGCCTTTCCACCTCCATCTGAGGAAATTAGCCCTTCATTTCCCGAGGAAATAGTAATGGTCTTCTCTGAGGCAATTGCCATGCAGGACAATGTTGATTCTCTTTAAGATCCATCCCCACCAACCCTCTTTGTCTCTAGACCAATAACTAGACTCAAGTCCCAGAAGGCCCTTAAGTACAAAATGTGACTCATGCAGAGGTGTGCTACATTCCAAAAGAACTACTTGAGTTTTCTAATTTATACAAGCAAAAATCCAGAGAAGATATGTAGGAATAGATATTAAAGGTATGGGGTAATGGTGAAAGGAATATAAAGTCGAATCAGGTTGAATTTATTGATATGGGCTTAGCTCACTAAGCAGAGTCTGCATTTAATGTTGTAGCTTGGGAATTAGGAAGGGATCTAACAGTTTGTTTTGTTGATTGGCTGAAATTTAGATCAAAAGACGGCCCACTGTAAGCAAATTGGTAATGCCCAATCTCCCTTGGTTTAATGTAGTAGGAAAGATTCAAAGGCTTAGGGAGATTAGAATGTCAGAGTGGATTTGTCATTTAAGACATATTCTCCCACACTAGGAGGGTCCAGAAGATGTACCTTTTGCCAATACTTTGAGAAATGAATTCATGAGGGGAGCCCCAGCATCCTTGAAGAACTCTGTGATCACTCTTTGTAAGCCAGACCCTGTAGTAGGAACCACAGCCACCCCATTGGAAAAACCTAAATGCAATGGGAGTAATTGGGTCCTGGAGTGGCAGAGGCCAAGCGGTGGCACTCAACTGCCAAAGGCAAGGTGGGCATAGTTACTGTGTTGGGTCACAGAGTCAAAGCATCAAAGCAGCAAATGGAATATTTTGACTCATGCAGATCTGTGATATTAGCTAGTCAATCATGGTATTCCTAGAAGTGAAATAGACAGAAACCCTACTAAATTTTTATTTGATCTATATAAACAGAAAATTCCAGGTCAAGTGAACTGGAATTCTAGTCTAACTCTTATAAAAAAGGAGAGCCACAGCCCCTCAATCAATTCTTAGACCTGAACCAGTGTACAGACTCAGAACCCCTTGAATAAAGGGGTCCTTGAGGAAGGATGCTAATATACTACCCAAAATTTATACTATTACTCTTTCTTCCAGCTTTCCACAAAAGGACCTATGGTCTTTTACCAGGATAACTGTGCACTGGGGAAAAAGAAATAATCAGACCTTTCAGGGATTACTGGACATGGGCTCTGAATTGATGCTTATTCCAAGAAACCCAAAATTTCACGGTGGCCCCTCAGTGAGATTAGGGGCTTCTGGAGGTCAGGTGATCAATGAAAGTTTTAGCTCAGGTCCATCTCACAGTGGGTCCAGTCAGTTCCTGAACACAGACTGTGGTTATTTCCTGGTTGCAGAAGGCATGATTGGAATAGATATACTTAGCATCTGGCAGAATCCCCATATTGGTTTCCTGACCTGTCGACTGAAGGCTACTATGATGGAAAAGGCCTAAGGGAAGACACTATAACTGCCTCTACCTAGGAAATCAAAAGCAATCCTGCATTTCTGGAGGGATTACAGAGATTAGTGCTACCATCAAGGACTTGAAAAATGGAGGGGTGGTGATTCCCACCACATCTCCACTCAGTTCTCCTATTTGTCCTGTGCAGAAGACAGATGGATCTTAGAAAATGACAGTGGATTGCCATAAATTTAAGCAAATGGTGACTCCAATTGCAGCTGCTCTATCATATTTGATTTCATTGCCTGAGCAAATTAACACTTCCCCTGGTACCTGGTATGCAACTATTATCTCACAAATGCCCTTTTCTTCATTTCTGTCCATGAGGCCCACCAGACAGTTTTCTTTCAGCTGGCAAGGCCAGTAACACACCTTCATTTTCCTATCTCATGGGTATATTAACTCTCCAGCTCTCTACTATAACTTAATTCATAGGGATCTTGAATACCTTCCCCTTCCACAAGATATCACACCAGTCCATTACATCGATAACATTATGCTGACTGGACCTAGTGACCAAGAAATAGCAACTAGTCTATATTTAATTAGTACAACATTTATGTTTCAGAGGGCATGAAATAAACCCAACTAAAATTTAGGTGCCAGCTGGGTGCAACAACTTATACCTGTAATCCCAGCATTTTTGGAGGCCAAGATGGGAGAATCACTTCAGGCCAGGAGTTCCAGACCAGCCTGGGCAACATAGCAAGATCCTGTGTCTACAAAAAGTACAAAAATAAAAACTAAAAAATTTAGGTGCTATATACTTCAGTGAAATTTCCAGGGGTCCATGGTATGGAGCATGTGAAGATATCCCTTCCAAGGTGAAGAATAAGTTGTTGCATTTGGACTGTCTCACAACCAAGAAGGGGGTAAAATGCCTAGTGGGCCTATTTGGATTTTGGAAGCAACACATTTTTCAATTGGGTGTTGCTCTGGCCCATTTACCGAGTGACCCAAAAAGCTACTAGTTTTGCGTCGGGCTCAGAACAGAAGGTTCTAAACAGATCCAGGCTGATATCCATGCTTCTCTGCCACTTGGGCCGTGCGATCCAGCAGATTCAATAGCACTGGAGGTATCAATGACAGGTAGGGAAGCTGTTAGGAGCCTCTGCCAGGCTCCAATAGGTGAATTGTAGTGCAGGCCTTCAGGATTTTGGAGCAAAGCCATGCCATCATCTGCATATAACTTCTCTCCTTTTGAAAGACAGCTCTTGGCTTACTACTGGGCCTTAGTAGAAACTGAACATTTGACCATGGGTCACAAAGTTACCATGTAACTTGAGCTGCCCGTCATGAACTGGCTGTTATCTAACTCACCAAACCATAAAGTTAGGCATGCACAGCAATACTCCATCATCAAATGGAAGTGGTATATACATGTGATCAGGCCCAAGCAGGCCCTGAAGGCACAAGTGAGTTACATGAAGAAGTTACCCAAATTCCCATAGTGCCCATTTCAGCTGTACCTATGGCTTCATAGGGAGTGCCCTGCTGTCAACTGGCAGAGAAAGAGATGATTTGGGCCCGGTTTACAGATGGTTCTGTGCGATATGCAGGCACTGTCCTAGAGTGGAGAGCTACAGCACTATAGCCCCTCTCTGGGACAACTCTGAAGGACAGTGGTGAAGGGCAATTCTCCCAGTGGGCAGAACTTCAGGCAGTGCACCTGGTTGTGCACTTTGTCTGGAAGGAAAAATGCCCAGACATGCAATTATATACTGATTCATGGGCTATATCATCAACAGGTTGGCTGGATGGTCAGGGACTTGGAAGGAACACAATTGGAAAATTGGTGACAACGAAATTCGGGGAAGAGGTATACAGATAGATCTCTTTGAATGGGCAAAAAATGTGAAAGTACTAGTGTCCCATGAGAATGCTCACCAAAGAGTGACCTCAGCCAAAGAGGATTTTCATAACCAAGTGGATAGGATGATCCATCCTGTGGAAACCAGTCATCCTCTTTCCTCAGCCACCCCTGTCATTATCCAATGGGCTCATGGGAAAGTGACCATGGTGACAGGAATGGAGGTTATACATGAACTCAGCAACATGGACTTCTACTCACCAAAGCTGACCTGGTTATGGCCAGTGCTGAGTGCCCATTCTGCCAGAAGCAAAGACCAACAAAGAACCCCCAGTATGACACTATTCCACAGGGTGATTAGCCAGCTATCTGGTCATAGATTGACTACATCGTACCACTGCCATCATGGAAGGGAAAATATTTTGTCCTTACTGGAATACATACTTCCTCTGAATATGGATGTGCCTTCCCTACGTGAAAAACTACCATCCATGTACTTAGAGAATGCCTTATCCACCATGATGGTATTCTACATAGTATTGCTTCTGATCAAGGAACTCATGCCACAGCAAAAAAAACTGTAGCAATGGGTCCATACTCTTGGAATTCGCTGGCTTTACCATGTTCCCCACCATCCTGAAGCAGCTGCCTTGATAGAATAGTGGAATGGCCTTTCCACTCTGTTGGAATGACTCAGTTACAGTGCTAGCTAGGTGGCAATACTTTTCAGGGCTTGGACAGGGTTCCCCTTTCAGGACTTGGTGCTGTTTCCCCTATAGCCATAATTCATGGGTCCAGGAATCAAGGGGTGGAAATGGTAGTGGCAACGCTCACTATTACCCCTCGTGACTCGTTAGCAAAATTTTTGCTCTTGTTCTCATGACTTTATGCTTCTGCTGGCCCAGAGGTCTTAGTTCCAGAGGGAGGAATGCTTTCACCAGGAAACACAACAATGATTTCATTGAATTGGATGTTAAGACTTCCATTCAACCATGCTGGCCTCCTCATGCCTCTGAGTCAACAGGCAAAGAAGGGAGTTACAGTGTTGGCTGGGGTGATTGATCCAAACTACCACGGAGAAATTGGACTGCTATTCCATCATGGAAGTAAAGAAGAGTATGTCTGGAATACAGGAGATTTCTTATGGAGTCTCATAGTTTTACCATGCCCTCAAGTCAATGGGAAACAACACCACAATCCAGGCAGGACTAAGAATGGCCCAGACTGTTCAGGAGTAAAGGTCTTGGTCATCCCACCAGGTATAGGACCACAGCCAACTGAGGTACTTGCTGAAAGCAAAGGGAATACAGAACGCATAGTAGAATAAAGTAGTTATAAATACCAGCTACAACCATGTTATCAGTTATAAAAATGAGAAGTGTAATTGTCATTCATACATTCTGCTTATATTGTGATGAATATGTTTGTGTATGCACATACACATATAAGACATTTTTTAGGAAAATGTAAATATTATTCCACCATGTCACAACAGCCCAGTTCTTCTACATGATACGTAAATTATGTCTTAACACAGAAGAAATATACAAATTTGCCAGCCCACCTCCTTGTCTATCCCACCAATTCTTTAATTACAGAGATTGATTTAACTTCAGGGGATGGCAGGTTAAGAGGAGGAAGAAAACCTCCTGCACAGCTCATAGCAGCTGTTCCTAATTATAAACATTAAGGAAAAAAGCAGCCTATTAGTTCAGAACAACTGCAAAAACCAATCACAGAACATAAAATCCCATCTTCCTTTGTCTTTGACAAATTAAGCCTGTTGTTCCAGACTCTGTTTCCTAAATAAAAGTCATACATTGAACAAGGGTTTGCCTATGGTTACTTTCACACAAAAATAAAGGGTGTTTCTATAACATTATTTTACCTATGAAAGCTATTCACACAGGTAACATATGAAAGTGTCAATTACTTTAAACATATAAGGTGGGCAGTTCCATAGAGTAGAATTTTAATATAAATCTCCTTTAGATTTGTATAACTGCTCTTAATTTAATAACATGTTTCTCTTTATAAAAGTAATTCATGCATATTATAAAAAATCTGGAAAATAACATGAAGCCTAAGAAAGAGTATAAAAATCATCACATTTCCCATGCTATTTCTTTATAATAAATATTACTATTTCAGAATATATTCCTCTAGTCTTTTTTCTACCATGATAGATTTTTTAAAGAAATATGTCTCACCATACTTGCATAACATCCTTTTTTCTCTTTATGAATTGCCTGCATGTCATACATGTTACATATTTCTCTTACATTATTTTTAATGGCTGCAAAGTAGTTCATTAAATGGATGTACCATAGTTGTGATGAATCATGATTAATAAATTTTTGCATGCATCCATGACCATTTCCTACTGCTTTGTTTCTCAGGATACATATGCTGGGTCAGAGTTTACAAAATTTTAATGCTCTGAAAGTTATTCACGGAAGATTCATTAAGTCAAGAATTTTGTTAAAAGAGCTACAAATGTTGTGCCAACTTGATTTTTTTTAATCTTAAATTCTTATAGAGTAAACCAAAGAAAATTACTTCTGGAGAGTCTAATTTAAGTGCTCTGGAGTGCAGTCCAGGCCAGGCACAATTTTTTTTTGTTTCAAACGTTATAGCTGATTCTGATTTTGTAGTGCAGCCAGGGTTGAGGACCACTGGGGCTTGTTAGCAAACTTCCTGGTCTACCAGGGAATTTTACTTCCAGGAAACAGGTAACTGAATTACAATCCCATAACAATTTTTTTAAAAAATGACTGAAATGGAAATTGGTTTGAGAAGTGCAATGGTGAGTCCTCATAAATGAGTTTTCTGGAATATCTTTTGTCCACACGTGTCTGTGTATAAGCACTCATACATGAAATACCTAAGTTGCAGCAGTGATTGATGAAGGGAATATAAATTGCACTCCCTGCACCATTGCTCTCTTTACTTTAGAATTCAAGAGTAATTCTACAATAAACAAACAAGTTGAATGGTTTGCACCTATTTTGTCATCTTTATTTTAAAATGATTTTTTTAAAGGAATGGATGAATAAGAAACACTGGAAACATGGTATTCAACACCGTAAATTCGCAGGGACAGGAAGATGCAATTCTACTACTTCCTCTTTCTAAGCTTCAATAATCTCTCAGAACATTATAATCCCCTCGTCGTCCTACAGAAATCCGATCAGCAGCTTACTCATGCTGCTCCCTGTCTCCAGGCCCCTTGTGCAGCAGTAACTGCCATCCAGTCTCCCCTCCTCCCACAGACACAGTTGGCCATGTACATGATGCCACTTGACAAATAATGCCTCCAGCCCACCCCTCCATCCCTTAGTATAGTGTGCCTGTCCATTTATATCTTTAGGAGTGTCTCATCATTTATCCCATTTGAGCTCAGGCCTTTGCATTCAACTCTAAATATCTCAGCAATTCCCACTGGGGGGCCTAGCCATGCCAGCTTAAGCCACATAAAGATCAATTTACAAAAAACAGGAACTATTTGTGTCTGAAAATGTTGGCTAGTATTGTCTTTGGCCATTTCCTACAGAAAAGAGCCATACTCCTAATTAATAATAAAAATAAAACCTAACATTTATAAATTTATTAAGAAACCAAATACAGAGAAGCCAAAGCTTTATGAAGGCACTTCCTTGCCTCTCATTCATTCCTAAAGCTACGTCTCTCTGGCTCTTGCCCCCACATCAACCCTAAAAGTGCTCTTGTGACATTACCAATGACCTTCAAGTTGCCAAACACACTGAGGACTTTTAAAACCTCATCTTACTCAATTTTTCCATGCCACTGGAGATTGTTGTATCTTCTTTACTTACTACACTCTCTTGGCCTCCCATTTCTCTCCTCTGATGCCCTATGTCTCCTCCTAACCCCATTTCAATCCCCTTTATGAGTTCCTTCTCTCATTTTCCCTCAAATATTGGTACTCGCATGTTCGACTCTCAGTCCTTGTCTCTATACATTCTCCCTGGGTGATCTCATCCACATCTCTCATTTTCTAAATAGAATTCCACACTCTCACCTCTCTCCAGATTTCCAGATACAACAAATACCTCTATCAGAAATATCCCACATACACCTTAAGGCATAAGTTATCCCACTAAATCATTTTATTTCATCCAAAAGCTATTCCAACATCATTAATGTATATAAGTATATATATTAATCATCTCTCTTTCTCTTTCTCTCTCTCTCTCTCTCTCTCTCTCTCTCTCTCTCTCTCTCTCTCTCTCTCTCTCCCTCTTACTCTCTTTGGAGAGTTATCTCTTTTGGAGCCAAACCCTCTCCCTACACATAATCCCTGGAAACAACTGTTTTCCTTATCACTATAGTTATGTCTTTTAGAAAATGGTATATGAATGGAATTAATTATACAATATACAACCTCTTAAAACTGGCTTCTTTCAACTGATATAATGCCTTTCAGATTCATCTAAGTTGTTTTGTGTACAAATAGTTTGTTCCTTTCATTGCTAAGTAGTATTCCCACGTACAGATGTATCAGTTTGTTTATACATTCACCTATTGACAGACATTTGGGTATTTCCAATTTGGGGTGATTATGAATAGAGCTGCTATATTCATGTCTGGGTTTTTGTGTGAACATACGTTTTCATTTCTCTAGGACAAATACTTAGGAATGGAATTGCCAGGTCATATGGTCAGTATATTTAACTTTATAAGAAACTGCCAAACTGTTACCTATAGTAGCTGTTTCATTTTGCTACCAGCAATGTATGTGAGTTCCAGTGGCTCCACATTCTTACCATCACTCGTCAATATTTTTTATTTTAGCTATTCTAATAGATGTGCCATGGTATCTCATGGTGGTATTAATTTGCATTTCCTAAATGGCTAATGAACATTTTTATGTGCTTAATTGCCATCCTTTTGCTCAGATTGTTTGGGATATTTTAGTTCCTTTGTTTTTCCATATAATTTATTTTTATTATTAAATTTGTAGCAGTTTTATTGAAGTATCATTAAAAATTATATATATTTAAAGTATACAACTTGGTGTTTGAATATATGTATACATTGTGAAAAGGTCTCCACATTCTACCTAATTAACATATTTATCACCTCTACACCTTTACCATTTGTGGGAGAGGGCAGTGGTGAGAAAATTTAGGATCTATCTATCCTTTTAGCAAATTGCAAGTATACAATACAGTATTTTTAATTATCATCCTCATGCTATATACTTTTTTCATACAAATTATAGAATCAGCTTTTATATACCTACAAAAAGTCCCCTTGAAGTTTTGATTTGGATTGAGTTAAATCTATAGATTAATTTGAGAACTGAATTTTTATTGTGTTGAGATTTCTAATTGATGAACACAGTATTTTTTTAAACATGGGTAATTTCTTTTCTTATGGTTGAGTTATGAGAGGTTTTTTTAAATATATTCCAGATACAAGTCCTTTGTTGGATATGTGATTTGCAAATATTTTCTCAAAGTCTGTAGCATGTCTTTTCATTCTTATACGGTATCTTTGATAGAGCAAAAGTTTTTCATTTTGCTGAAATCCAATGCATCAATCTTTGCTTTTATGGATGGTGCTTTTAGTATCACATCTAAAAACTCTTAGGCCAGGCACAGTGGCTCATGCCTGCAATCCTAGCACTCTGGGAGACCAAGGTAGGAGGATTGCTTGAGGTCAGGAGTTCAAGACTAGCCTGAGCAAGAGTGAGACCCCTGTCTCTACTAAAAAATAGAAAAAATTAGCTGGGTGTCATAGCGCACACCTGTAGTCCCAGCTACTCAGGAGACTGAAGCAGGAGGATTGCTTGAGCGCAGGAGTTTGAGGTTGCTGTGAGCTAGGCTGACCACTCTAGCCAGGGCAACAGAGCAAGACTCTGTCTCAAAACTAACTAACTAAATAAATAAATAAAATAAAATAAAAACTTTTTGTCTCACTCCAGGCCATAGAGTTTTTCTCTGAGGTTTTATTCCTTAAAATTTTATGATTTTATGTTTTACAGGTAGATCTATTGTCCATTTTTAGTTAATTCTTATGTAAGATTTGAGGTTAAGATCAACATTCATTTTTTTTGCATATAGTTGTCCAATTGTTCTAGCATCATTTGTTGAAGGGCTATCATTCCTCCATAGAATTGCTCTTGCAACTTTGTGTAAAATCACTAGGACATATTTGTGTGAGTGTATTTCTGGTTTCTCTATTCTGTTCCATTGATCTGTGTGTCTATTCTTTTGTCAATACCATACCTAATTGATTGCTGCATCTTTATAGTAAATTTTAAAATCTGATAATGTGATTTCTCCAATTTATTACTCTTCTTCAAAATCGTTTTTGTTATTATAGTTCCTTTGACTTTCCATATAAATTTTAGAATCAGCTTGTCTGTATCTGTAAAAATACTACTGAGATTTGGTTGGAATTGAATTAAATTTATAGACTGATTAGGGGAGAGTTACATCTTTGCTATGTTGGTTCTTTCGATACATAAATTAGTATACTTCTTCATTTAGGTGTTCTTTGATTTATTTTTATTTGTAGTTTTTAGCATACAGACCCTGTTTGTATTTTGTTAGATTTGTAGCTGAGTATTTCATTTTTGGGAGCTAATGTAAATTATATTTAAATTAATGTAATTAATTATTCATTGCTAGTATAAAGAAATACATTTGATTCTTGTGTGTTGACCCTTACCAATACTAAACTCACTTATTAATACTTGGAGTTTCTTTATGAATTCCTTGGGATTTTCTGCATAGAAAATCATGTCATCTGAAAATCTGCATGCCTTTTTCTTACCTTATCAACTGAACAGGGCACCTAGTAAAATGCTGAGTGGTAAGAGTGGTTATTCTTGCCTTCTTCCCAAATTTAGGAGAAAAACATTCAGTCTTTTACTATTAAGTATGATGTTTGCTTAGGTGCCTTTTAAGTCTCCTTTTATACCTATTTGACAAAAGTCTTTATCATAATAGGATGCTGAATTTTGTCAAGTACTTTTTCTGTAACAATTGATATCATTATATAATTTTTCTTCTTTAGACTGTTAAAATGGTGGATTATAATGATTAACTTTCCACTATTGAACCATTTTTACATTCCCACTATAATCTCTACTTGGTCCTAGTGTATCATCATTTTTATAAATTGAAGGATTCAATTTGTTAATATTTTATGGAGGATTTTTCCATTTAAGTTCATGAGGTATATTTGGTCTGCAGTGTTTTTTGTTCTTGTTTTTGTTTTAATTTTGTGCCCCAGCAGACGTTCTGGATGCAATGGGGTTTTTTTTGTTTTTGCTTTTGTTTTCTTATGCTGTCTTTGGTATTGGGGTAATGCTGACCTCATAAATTGAGGTGAGAGTATTCTCATCTCTTCTAACTTCTGAATTGTATGGAATTGGTGTTAATTCTTCTTTAAATATTTGGTAGAATTTGCCAATCCAACCATCTGCACCTGACAGTTGCCTTTTTGGAAACATTTAACTGCAAATTCAATTTCTTTCATAAGTTATAGAAATAATTGAGTTATTGATTACATCTCAGGTAAGTTTTGATAGTTTGATGTTTTCAAGGAATTGTTCCATTTTGTCTAAGTTTTCAAATCTATGTCCATAGAGTTGTTCTTAATATTGCCTTATTATCTTTTTAATGTCTATGGGATCTGCAGTGATATTCCCTCTTTCATACTTTATATTGGTAATTCATGGCTTATCTCTTTTTTTATATATCAGTCTTGCTAGTTGCTTCCCAATATTATTAATTTCAAAGAATCAGCTTTTGTTTTTATTGATTTTCTCTACTGTTTTTCTGTTTTCAATTTTATTGCTCTCTGTTCTTATCTTTGTTATATACTTGCTTCTGCTTGCTTTGTGTTTATTTTACTTCTATTTTTCTAGCTTTTTTAAAGCAGAAGTTTAGGTTATTGATTTGAGACCTTTCTTCTTTTCTTACATACATAACTATTTAATGCTATTGATTTTTTAAATTTTTGCAAAAAACTCTGTGTGTAGGAAAATATTCAGACCTGGGCGTTAAGGTTGTGTCAGATTTACATTTGAATGCAAGACATTTGTGAAATAATGAACCCATCAATTTATTTGAGAGAGGGGAACAAAATGATCCCAAATATGAAAGCTCTAGACAACCTAGTGCAGAATTAATCACAGAGTGATAATAAGCAAGAGTTGTCAGGAAGTGAAGAACAGACAAAGCATTCTGTGTAACAGGGTGGGAGGCTCTTCTGCAAGGCTCTAGACCTCTTCTACTAAAAGGCATCTGATGGCCCTTTATATACTAGCTTTTATTTTTTTTATGTGTCTTTTATTTTTGAGACAAAGTCTCACTCTGTCACCTGGGCTAGAGTGAGTGGCATCATCACAGCTCACTGCAACCTCCATCTCTTGGGCTCAAGTGATCCTCCTGTCTCAGCCTCCCAAATAGCTGGGACTACAGGTGTGCACCACCATGCCCAGCTAATTTTTTCTACTTTTAGTAGAAACAGGGTCTCACTATTTCTCAGGCTAGTCTGGAACTCCTGAGATCAAGTGATCATCCCACCTTGGCCTCCCAGAGTGCTAGGATTACAGGCATTACCACCACACTCAGCCTACACTAGCTTTCTTTATTCATACTGCTCCTTAGTCTCTTCCACTAGAAAATACTGATACGCATTGTGGGAGTGTTCATGGTATGTTGTTTACAATATACTCAATTGTACCCAATGCAATTTACTCAATAAATGTTAATAAATATTTCTGATGTGCTTGAGGCTAAAAAATAATTAAGTCCTATATTTTAATGAATTTACAATTCCCTGAGGGAGAAGCACAATATACACAAATGAGATCTACATCAATCAGTAATAGCTATCATTTGTTGTAAACATACTATGCACCAGACATTGTATGTGCTGAATATATTAAATACATTTAATCTCTACCACCATTTCTCAAGATATAAATATTAACAGTACAGAGAATAGTTTCACAGAAAGAATGTAAGTTTTGGAGTCAGAAAGCAAGTTTGAATCTCCGCTCTCTTACTTATTAGCTGCATGACTTAAGCCAGTTATTTAAACTCTCTGAACTTCAGGTTTTTAAATTGAAAAATGGGGATAAAAGTTGTGAGGATTAAAGGTGATAATATATGAAAAGGACCTAGTAGGGTAAGGAAAGCAGGGGTTTTGAAGTCTGTACAGTAATACTCCACTTCAAACCCAGCATCACCACATACTAGCTATGAGACCCTCAGCAAGACCTAACATCTCTGAGTTTTGACACTTCGTATGTAAAACAGGACTTATCAGAGAGAGAGAGAGAGAGAGAGAGAAACAGGGAGATGGATGATTGAGAAAGAGACAGACAGACAGAGACAGAGAAATGAACAGATAGATCACCTTCCCTTTTACCACAAAACCTGTCCTTTAGGCATCCCTTCTCAATTACTGACAATTTCATCCATCCTCTGAGCTGTTCAGATCAAACAACTTGGGGTAATTTTTTACTCTTTCTCATCATTCATAATCAATCAGCAAGCTAATCCCATTAGTTCTACCTTCAAAACCTACTCAGACTCCTTCACATCTACTACCTCCTCCTGTGTCATCATGGTCTGAGCCACGTGTCCTAGTGCCATAATTTTTTAACTGTTTGCATCCACTACTTTCATCCCAGCAGCCAGAATGACTCTTAAACATAAATTCGATTAAATTCTCCAATGGCTTCCCATCTCTGTCAGAGTAAAAGTCGGTCTTTACAATGATTTAAAGGTTCCTCCGAAGCTTGCCCACCACCCCTGCCCAGCCACCCCACTCAGCCAGCCTTGGGGCCTCTTCTCCTGCACTCTCTCCTGCACGGCTCCAGTCTAGGCCCCCTGGCTTACGTGCTACTCTGGGAACATTCCTGGTTACCTCCCACCTCAGGGGCTTTATACTTCCTATTCCTTCCACTGGAATGTTCTTTACCCAAATAATTTCAAGACTTCCTATCTCACCTTCTTTAAGTCTTTGCTCAGATTTCATCTACTCAGTGAGGCCTTCCCTGTCCACTCCATTTAACAGCCCACTCTCCACCCAGTGCTCTCAGTTCCCTTACCCTAACTTATTTTTCTCTATAGCATTGATTACCATCTAGCACTGTTATATTGTATTTATTTACATTTTTGTTGCCTGTTGCCCCAATACACACACACACAAATGGAGACTCTGTGAGAGGTATTTTTGGCCATTTTGTTCATTTTTGTATCCCAGGACCTAGAATAGTGTCTAGCACACAGTATTCTCTCTCTCACCCTTTCCCTTGTTCCTCTCTCTTCTCTCTCTTCCCCTCTCTCTCTGGATTATATATGCATACATATTATGGTAAATTTCTCTGTTCATGGAACCCTAGAGAAAGTGGTATACAAAGCAAATTTTAGTTTCCTTAGCTTGTTATAAACAACCCTCTTCACTGGAAAAGAATGTAGGATGTATAACATATTTAACACGTATGTGCTAGAACCTACTTTTTGCCAGGTACTACTTAGTATTTAAGCCTGGACTGAAGTATTACAAAAGCTATCCATGTAGCAAAAACATCTGTACTCCCTTAATATTTTGAAATTTTAAAAAAAAGAATCTATGTCCTCAACACACAGTCTAGTTTAAGAAAGAAACAAATATGTAAGAAATAAGAGAAAGGTACTCACAAAAGCAATATTTTACTTAGTGGGGAGGGAATTGTGAAAGGTTTAAAAATAGATCTGATGTGGTCAAGAAAAATCCAGCAATAACAATCAATTAGAGAGAAGACTAATGGCTCAGGGTGAGTTTGGTGCAGAAGTCTCCCCATTTGATCAACCTAGGGGGTTGATCAAGATGATTCAAGTGTTCCTTTGACAATGAGTCATCCGTAATTTCATGATTGCTTTTGCTGTGTTTGTGGTTATGAAATGATCCTCACGCTACCATTCCTAATATTAGAAGATTCCGTTCTAACCAGTACAAATTGTTAGGCAAGGGAGTGGGCGTTTATAGTATGGGTTTATTTGTTCTCCAGCAGGCCTGGGTTACAGTGAACTCAGCATTTACTGAATAAGAAACACATACTAGAACTTTCCTTAATTTGCTGAATGGGAATAAACAAGAGGTGCTTGGGGGCACATTCAAGGGAACTCAAAGAACTAGAAGAAGCATGGGGAAGGTGAATGGTAATAGCAAAAAGTGTTCTTGTATTCTGAAAACAAAATTGCCCTTCTGAGTAAACATTTAGCAAACTGGCAGATTCATAACTCCAGGGTTCAGAGGGCTGAACCCGCCAATAGCAACTGCAAAAGGAAGCCTGGAGGACATACCTCCAATTTCCAAACCTTATTTCATTAGTGGAAACTTTTGGAGCTCTGATTCATGCCCTAGAAGCCTCTGTGTAAAGTTGAGGGTTGAAATTTTGGACACAAAGAGAACATCTGGGGGAAAAGACACACACGATCTTTAAAGGAGCTCTTTGGGAAATGGCAGGAATAGCTGAGAGCTGTATGGTACTGAGTTGTTCACATACATTACCCCATCTAACCTTCATAGCATCCCTGAGGGGTAAGTACTGCTCATTTTCCTTAATTTATGAAATGAAAAACTGAGCCACACAGAGAGAAAGTGACATTGCCAAGAGGCAGAGCCAGGACTTGAATCTTGGTCTTCTATTCCCAATTCTACATTTGTCTTTCCCTACTTGCTCTGCTGAAATTCTGTAAAACAGTTTGCAAAGCTCTAGTCTACAGCAGTATTTCTCAACCTTGGTTGTACGCTGGAATCACCTGGGGATACTGACAAACCCCTGATGTCCGGGTCCCAACACTAGAGATTCTGATTTAATTTGTCTGGGCAATGGGATTGTTTCAGGCCCCTAGATGATTCTAATGTTTAACCAGAATTGAGAATAACTGTAGGGAAATTATTTTAAATGACAGATTCCCTGAGCTCTACCCCAGGTTAATTGATTTAGAGTCCCAGAGATGAGTTGGGGTAATTGTGCTATTTTATAATTTTCCCTGGCCATTCTCGTAAGATTTGGAGGCCTCTGGTCTACCATAGATCTTTAGAGCTGTTCAAGATGGGTAATTACTAAAGATCAGGTATTAGTTCCACTTCTGTCCTTGCCCATGTTCTCATGGGGAACTGATTTATTTTCACAGCATCTGTGTTTCTTTGGCTTAAAATGAGGCTACTGGTATTTGTCCTATCTCTTTGGAATGTTCAAAAGAAAAGCAATGAATGTAGAAATGTTTTAAAAGTTATAGGGTATTGTAACTTGTAAGGTATACACTTCCAAGGTATTATTATTGTTGCACTGGTGTTCCTGAATCTCTAAAATTGACTGTCTCCTGAACAGGCCACATCCATAGGAGAAGAGTCCTGCTCTTCACTGCTGATGCCATTTTTTGTTCTCTTCACAGCTCGCCAGGAGGTAGCCTATTGGCTGAGAAGAGAAGTAGTTGCAGACTCTCTTTCCCATCAGAGGAAAGAATACACAGAGGACACTCGCCCCAGTGAGGGGAAATGGAAAGAGACGAGAATTGTATAACCTCAACCGCAGGCATTTGTTGTCAAAGATACAAATTCAACCAAAGCACTGAAACATTAGGCAATATGCTTTCCCAGCACTCAAATTCAATTCAGAAATGAGACTGCCCATTACCAATAACATCCCATCCCATCGGGAGCACGTAGCTTCTTCATCCGGGTTTTTCGTGTCTAACTCTATAATGGAAATATTAGGAGTGACTTGGGAGTGGGGAGAAGATACATAAAGAAACAGAACACATTACACAGATGCTTTCTCAGTTCAGATCCAACCCCTGGTTTCTAATAGGCCACTACTGTTCAAATTTTCAGGATGACACAAAGGGACTGATGTCCTTCTAAAAAGTTTTAACCGTTTCAAGGCAAGGGAAGATTTTACAAAATACTAATGCCCGGGGTCCACTCTTAGAGATTCTTAATGTTCTCAGGTGGCATCATGTATTTTTTTAAACCTTCCATGGAGATGCTAGTGGGTAATCAGTGCTGAGACTCCAAGGAGAGAAGGATGACAGAATAAGAGGGGCCAAGTCTATATCCCCAGGCCTTTATTTTCCCCTGGGGGTTCTTCTGTGGTCTAACTACCAATCCACCACCACCCTGACCTCAATGGAGTGTCCATCCTCCTGTAAAGCTCTGGGCTGAGTGGGAATGACTGATGGGAATGATTTTTTAAAATCATTTTTTTTAATCAGACATGATTTTTTAAAAGACTAAATTCTGAGCTAAAACCAAAGAAAAATGCCCAAGAAAATATGAGAAATAAAGAGGATTATAAATATAGATATTTGACTATAGTCTGTTACCTATAGCACATGTTAGCAGCCTATTCTCATCAAAAATCCTGATGGAAACAGTTTACCCACTATGCCACCATTGCCAAGAGGGTGTTTCTGGTATGTGAATAGTTATTTCAGCACATATACACACAGCACTGGTTTGCAAATATGTGTATGAGACAATGTTTTTTCTCAGATTATCCTTCAGAAAAGAAAGAATTGTCATTTATCCCAGTTCTTAAGTCTTCTCTAAAATTATTGGGCTCTCTTATAGTTGCCTTATTTTATCAATAATATATTATTTAGGGCAGACATATTAACTAAATCAATGCTAGTTTAGGTGTCTAGCAGAGGTTAACTGACAAAAAACATTAAGTAGGAGGCAAGTAAATTTAACAAAAATTAGTGATTATTTCTGGGATTATAACCTCAAAATTTTAATTGTTTTGAAAAAAAATATAACAGTCATGAAATATCTTTTGTGATCTTTTGAATAAGATCATTTAATATAACAAACACAAAAATATATTTACAGGATGAATTTTTTTTTTTTTTAATTCTGGTGTTATACAAATGGGTACCCGGGACTCAGCATAAAATGTACTGTGACAGATCATACACATTTAAAAAGTGCTGTGTCTTGAACAAGTAAGCCAATGAGCAGAAAACTTTTAGATGACTCAAAAGGTGATCCTAATAATGAGGAAAACACTGATGTCTTTCTGAGAAAATGTGAGTGGAAAAAAAGACATATAAAATTTGAGTTCAAGCTGGGTGTGGTGGCACCTGCCTGTAGTCTCAGCTACTCAGGAGGATGAGGCAGGAAGATCACTTGAGCTCAGGAATTCAAGGCTGCAGTGAGCTATGACACCTGTGAATAGCCATTGCAGTCTAGCCTGGGCAACACAGTGACCCCATCTCTATAAAAAAAAATAAAATTTGAGTTCAAAAAAGCAATATTTGTAAACATATTTTTATAATATGTAATTACAAATACCTATGTTCATTTAAATTTATAGATTAAATATTTTAAGAAGACATTTGAGCCGGGCACGGTGGCTCACGCCTGTAATCCTAGCACTTCAGGAGGCTGAGGCGGGTGGATTGCTCAAGGTCAGGAGTTCAAAACCAGCCTGAGCAAGGGCGAGACCCTGTCTCTACTAAAAATAGAAAGAAATTAATTGGCCAACTAAAAAAATACATATATAGAAAAAATTAGCTGGGCATGGTGGCGCATGCCTGTAGTCCCAGCTACTTGGAAGGCTGAGGCAGGAGGATCGCTTGAGCCCAGGAGTCTGAAGTTGCTGTGAACTAGGCTGACGCCACGGCACTCTAGTCCGGGCAACAGAGTGAGACTCTGTCTCAAAAAAAAAAAAAGAAGAAGACATTTGACTATTTCACTCATCTCCAAACTTTATATATTCTTCCTGAAACTTTTTTTTAATTTCATGAGAAAAATG
>CAUYRT010012391.1:0-16766 GCA_963574885.1 Lepilemur ruficaudatus
TCGCTCAAGGTCAGGAGTTCGAAATCAGCCTGAGCAAGAGCAAGACCCCATCTCTACTAAAAAATAGAAAGAAATTAATTGGCCAACTAAAAATATATAGAAAAAATTAGCCGGGCATGGTGGCGCATGCCTGTAGTCCCAGCTACTTGGGAGCCTGAGGCAAGAGGATCCCTTGAGCCCAGGAGTTTGAGGTTGCTGTGAGATAGGCTGACGCCACGGCACTCTAGTCCGGGCAACAGAGTGAGACTCTGTTTCAAAAAAAAAGAGAACTAATGTAGGAAAATTTAAGTTTAAAACATGAGAAATTAAACCCAAATCATATCTTAATTAAAATATTAATTTTAATTAATACTCACATTATTTTTTCTGGTAATAATATTAGGAGAAGAGTAAAATTATTTGTAAACTAAAATTAGTTATTCTAATTTGTCTAAATAATCATCTATATTGTATGAACTTAAAAATATAAATTAATGCATATATTAATATGTTATATATTATATATGATATATAAAAATATATTAAGATTGGTATATTTATTTCAAAAACGTTCTATGCCTAGCTTTTTTTTACACAAATAAGGCCATTATCCAAACTCATAAGTAATATTTTATTCTGATTTACAGTTTTGGCAAGGAAAAAAACCATAAAACATTAGAACAATTTGTTTTTGGTTTGGGAAATTTTTTGTTGTTTACTGGGTTAGCTATTCCTAGAGCACATACATAGTAACAAAACAATTATTTTTTTATCAATTAATATCTAAAATTACCCACCAAACAGAAAAAAGAGTAAGAGAGAGGAGGAAAAAGTGAGAAGCAGCAGTTTTTAGACAGATATTGAACTACCAATGCAGATGGGAAATCATCTTGCCCTCTGCAAGGAGATGAGAAGGCTTAGATTCATGAAAAACCATTTACACATACCCCTCTCCCCACACACAAAATGGACGCGTAATGGAGAGAGAGAGAGATATTGAAACTCATTATAGCTGAACGGAACAGTAACCTGGGCTTTATATAATTTCATCAAATGGTGTGCTTTTTAATTATACATCAATCTTTGAAGTATGTTCATGAATGAGGTCGAGTTCACTATGTCAAAGAAAGAGATCTCTTTTTGAGGCTGATGAGTCAGTCAGACAATCCCTCTATAAGGGTTTCCTTCTGTTTTAATGCCTTTTTCAAATAAACATTTTTGTTCATGCCAAAGTTTCCCAAAGTGGCCACTGAAATTTCAGATTGTCTTGGTTGTAATTATTTGAGGGAGATATGAGCATGAGTTAGCACATGAAAGGAAATTATTTATAAAGGCAAAAGTCAGACAGAGGGAGTTATTCCTATGTATCTCTAGAACTTGGTCAAAGACGAGCTGTCAACTATTAGAGTCCCAATAAGCCCTCCGTCCTTGGGATGGACTTTTTGGCCTATGTGTCTCCTCTCTCTATAGACTTCCTCTTATAGACTCATAATAGAAAGACAGAAGATGAACCAAAGTGCTGTTAGAGAAAAAGGCAGTTTTCTACTTAATCGCTAAAATGCCTCATCTAATATGTAATATCTAAATCTTTATCTAATATCTAAAACATTTATTTAAATGTTACTTAGTGATTCCTGAAATGCTTTCTTTATTTTAAAGAATTCTTAAAATGCTTCTTTATCCCTCATTGAGAAAATAATCTTTATAAGTTGATAAAACAAGATTGGAACTCAAGCCCAATTTAGGTCATATCTCTATCTTGGGGTTAGAGAGACACCCCCACTCCCAACTTAGAGAATTAAGAAGTCTCAGGGGAATTTATGTGTCCCGGTCTTCCAGACAGCAGTGAAGGGAACTTGACTGGGTCTTGGTATGAACTCTTGGTTTGTCAAATGTTGATTTCTTAAAAGTCCACCATAGATTGGGGGCAGAGGGGCCAAGATGGCAGACTAGAAGCAGTTTTCACAATGCTGCTGTCACAGAGAGGATCGAAAATGACAAATATATATCCACCTTTGGAGTGATCGTCTAAGCTAGAGCCCTGGGAATTGATGGACAGGAGGCAGCAGTAAAGTGAAGAAGAGAGCTGTGCGACAACCTGCTCAGCAGGAAAGGAGGTACTTAGGGAAGGTACCCACACATGGGGAAGGGACAGAGGAGAGAACTTTGAACTCCACACTTTCCCTGAGGATGTCAAAACCAGAGTGGCAGGAGGGCCCTTCCACTGCAGCAGGCCTCCGGACTGATACAGAGACCAGACTGGAGGCTGTACAGCTGCATTGCTCTGGAGAGAAAGCACAGCTGGCTCGTGAGCCTTGGGAACTGTGGCTGGTGCCATTGTAACATCCCAACCCCAGAGCTTTTCTTCTGCCCAGGGGTGAGATCTGTAACTGCTACCTCCCCTCCATCCCTACTGGGCGAAGATGAAGTGAAGAGTCCCTACTCTTGAGTGTACCTGGTGGGTAGATGATGTGTACCCTTACCATTGCTACTGCTAGAGAACCTGGACAGAGCAGGAGATCATGGGACCAGTGCCCCCTACTGTGGCCTGTGTGATCTTGCTCAATTACACCTCTCATGGGACCTGGGTGGAGCACTCAGCCACAGCACTTGGCGTGCACCACAGACTGTCAGGGTGGCTAGACCACTGTTGCTGCAGCTTGGCAGACCTCAAGTAGGGTGAAAGCCAGCACAGCCACTACCTTTGGATGTGGGCAATCCACCAGCCATGGACCTGCACTGTCCCACATAGAAGCCCCATGCACCACACCCTGTGTATGTCCCACCTGGTCCCCCATCTAGTACTGTGAGCCATGTCCCATGGAATGGTTCCATGGCATGTAGGAACCCTGTCCCATAGGCCCAACCAACTCTGGAGGCCCATTCTGCCCCATACTTGTGCAGCACACTGTGTGCGCCTTGTCCTACCTGTGCATCTGGCACCTTGGGGCCCTGGGCATGCATGTGTGCTGCACCTGAGTGACCTCCTCTATCCCATGTGCACACTCCTTCACATAAGCCAGACCCACCTCTCAGGCACATCTTGCCCCATGGGCTCACCCTGCCACAGAGGCCCTGTGACAACCACAGGGAAATGGGGGAGATGCAGCAGTGGCAGTGTTAAAGGCTCACAGTGCATCCACTCCTTTTCTGCCTGGTCAAGCTTCTGGAGTAGGACCCAAGTACACCATCCAGAGACCCATCCCTATCTTCACTGAGCAACAGACATCCTAGCAGAGGAGAACAGACGCACTGTGCTTGCTATTGAGCTAAAAGAAGAGGCCCCAGGTGAGAAGGAACCAGCATTAAAATTCTGGCAACAAAAAAACAGGCTGTCTTGACACCCCCCAAAAATCACAGTAAGTCTCCAGTAATGAACTCCAACCAAAAGGAAATTGCTAAAATGATGGATACAGAATTCAGATTATGGATAGCAAGTAAGGTGAATAGAATTGAGAAGGTGATAGAAAACTATCTCAAAAGAAATAAAAAAAATAATTCAGGACATGAATGAAAAATTCACTAAAGAGATAGATAACATTACAAAAGAGATAACAGAACTTAAAGAAATAAAAGAGTAATTTAGGGAATTTCGACATATACCAGAAAGCTTTAAGAACAGACAAGATCAAGTAGAAGAAAGTATTTCAGAGCTTGAGGGCAGGGATTTTGAAGTAACATGGTCAGTAAAAATGTAGAAAAAAGAATGAAGAAGAATGAACAATCACTGTGAGAAATATGGGATTATGCAAAGTGAACTGATGTAAGAATCACAGGTATCCCTCAGGGGAAGAAGAAAAAGCAAAAAGCATGGAAAACCTATTTGAGAGAATAACTGAAGAAAATTGCTAGAGATTTAGACATCCAGATACAAGATGGTCATTGAACACCTGGAAGACTCATAGCAAATAGGACATTCCAAAAACGCATAGTATCAGCCTGGTCAAAGTCAAAGTGAAGGAGAAAATTCTAAAAGCTGTGATACAAAAGTGACAAGTTACTATAAAAACAAAGGAAAAACCATTAGACTAACAACAGACTTCTCAGCAGAGACCATTCAAGCCAGAAGGGATTGGGGTCCTATTTTTAGTTTTCTTAAACAGAATAACTGCCAGCCAATACTTTTATATCCCGCAAAACTGAGTTTCGTGAATGAAGGAGGAATAAAGTCTTTCCCAAACAGGCAAATACTAAGGGAACTTGTCACCACTAGATCTTCCCTACAGGAAATGTTTGTAAGTGTTCTATACATGGAGCAAAACAAGCACTCTCCACCAGTGTAAAAACACCTGAAAGTTAAAGCTTACAATGTTTATACAACAGTAACACAAGGGAGGATACAAACCATCAAGTATCATTCAACATGAGTAACAGACAGTGTCTCACACATAATTCTAGCATTGAAGATGAAGGGTCTTAATGCTCTGTTTAAAAGATATAGAGTAGCTGAATGGATGAAAAAACACAATCTAGTATGTGTTATTTCTAAGAAACCTATCTAACTCGCAAAGATTCTCATAGACTCAAGGTAAAGGGGTACCAAAAAAATTCCATGCAAATGGGAAACCAACAGTCACCAGGAATAGATACTCTCATACCAGATAAAATAGACTTTAAATCAATAAATGATTAAAAAAAGACAGCCATATATAATGAAACAGGGAGCAATGCAAAGAGAAGAAATAACACTCCTAAATAGATAGGCCCCTAACACAGGAGCTCTCAGATTCATAAAAAAATTCTACTAGATCTAAGCAAAGAAATGAACAACAGCATCATAATTGCCAAGAACTTCAATAGTCCACTGACAGAACATGACAGATCATTGAGGCAGAAGATCAACAGAAAAGCACTGGACTTAAATGAGACTCTAGAACAAATGGACCTAATAGAGATCTACAGAACATTCTACCAAAAACCTGTAGAATATACATTCTTCTCATCAGTACATGGGGCATTTTCCAAGAAAGATAATACATTAGCCAACAGAACAAGTTGCAGCAAATTCAGAAAAATCAAAATCATTCCATGTATCTTCTCAGATCACAGTAGAATAAATCTAGAAACCAATTCCAAGAGGAACTCTAGGAACTCTAAAATCTACACAAAGTCATGGAAATTAAACAACCTGCTGCTGAACAATCCTTGGGTCAATGATGAAATTAAGATCAAATTCAAAAGATTTTTCAAACCGAATGACAAATATGACACAAGCAACCAAAATCTATGGGATACTTAAAAGCAGTGCTAAGGGGGACGTTCATGGCCTTAAACGCTTACACCAAAAAGACAGAAAGTTTACAAATTAATGACCTAATGTTACCTCTCAATGAACTAGAAAAAGAAGAACAAACCAAACCCAAAGATAGCAGAGGAAAAGAAACCACAAAGCTCAGAGCAGAATGAACTGAAATTAAAACAAACTCTATATACACATACATATGTATATATATAAAGAAACAATGAAATGGAAAGTTAGCTTTTTGAAAAGATAAACAAAATTGATAGACCTCTAGCTAGATTAACCAGAAACAGAAGAGAAAGGAGTCAAATAAGTTCAATCAGCAATTAAAAAGGAGACATTACGACTGATACCACAGAAATAGAGTATCATCTATGACTACTATGAAAGCTTCTGCTCACAGAAACTAGAAAATCTAGAAGAAATGGATAAATATTTAGAAACACATGGCCTCACATGCTTGTATCAGAAAGAAATAGAAATCCTGAACAGACCAATAGTGAGTAATGAGATTGAAAGAGTAAAAATAAAATCTCCCAGCAATAAAAGCCCCAGACCAGATGGATTCACAACTGAATTCTACCATACCTGCAAAGAGCAATTGGCACCTGTTCTACTGAAACTGTTCCGTGACACTGAGAAGGAGGGAATCCACTCTAACTTGTTCTTCAAAGCCATTATTACCCTGACACCAAAGCCAAGAAAATGTGATATTCACACACACACACACACACACACACACACACGCACACACGCACACACACACACGCACACACACACATGCACCATGGAGTACTACTCAGCTATAAAAAGGAATGAAATAATGTCTTTTGCAGTAACTTGGATGGAATTAGAGACCGTTTTCCTAAGTGAAATATCTTAGGAATAGAAAAACAGATACCACATGTTCTAATGTATAAGAACCTAACTAAACTTGGAACTAAACCAAGGATATATGTGGTCATAAAGAACTGTAATGGACATTGGAAACTAAGAAGGCAGGGGTGAGAGATAAAAATCTACTTATCAAGTATAATGTATGCTATTCTGGTACTGGTTCTCCAAAAGCCCTGACTTCAGCATGGTACAATTCATCTACGTAACCAGCAGTCCCCAGCTTTTTTGGCACCGGAGACTGGTTTCATGGAAGACAATTTTTTCCATGACTGGAGATGGGGGTATGGGGTGTTTTGTGGGGTGGTGGTGTGGCATGGAGCTCAGGTGGTAATGTGCTTCCCGTTTCCTAACAGACCACGGATGGGTAATGGGCCGTGGTCTGAGGGTTGGGGACTGTAGCACATAACCAAAAACATTTTACCTCCTAAATTTTTTTAAATAAAAAAAAAAAGTTAATAAAAATAAAAACTAAAAAAATTGTAAAAGTCCACCATAAACACCTTTGATCAATGAAAATTAAGTTTATTAGATGAGAGAGAATATCACCATGACAAATCTTAGTAGTGTTTCAGAAGGTAAAAGTCAAAGTAAAATACCAAATAGGGTTTTAGGGCTTGGATTAGGAAATTTTTAAGTAAAATCTTGCAAGGTAGACTACTGATTGGGATTAAAGAGAATTTATTACATAATAGCTTTGGATTGATGGGCTCAGAGCAGCCAGGATCTTGAAGCTATTTGTGATGACTACACTATTAGTGTTGATAAATAATCTGTTTAGTTGGTTCACAGTCTTCAGAAAACAAGTACTTTCTGGAGTGAGTAGCTAAGTTAAATTTGCCTTGCTCTCAGTATTGTTTCGCATAGGTACAGAAAATTATTTTGGTTTCTGTTTTCATTCCCCTTTCCTCTCCATCCTGCTGAGGAACTAGTTTTAGGTTTTCAGAGAGTGAGACTGCTAGATCAGTACAATAATAAAAGAGTTCTGAAACTAGGGTTGTTGTAAGAACTTAAACCTCAAGGCCACATTACTTGGGAGGCCAATAATAGGTCTTATCCTAGTGATTTCCACTTAAATTAGCCCTTTTAAAAGTGCTTATTGATTGACATACATAATTACAATGGACTATTTTCCATTTAGTAATGATTTTTATGTACATTTGAGTTTTATAAACACATTAACCAAATAGCACATCATCGTGAATTAACTCTGTAGGTTTCCTTCCAACTACCAAGGCTGGGATCCACTACTGTAGGCTAAGTCAGGGGAGAAAAACTGAATGGAGATGATGGTGATGATGGTAATGACTGTGGCCCCAATGACAAGGTGGCAAATGTTAAAGTCACACACTGCATCATGAGCCCACATCATCAGTAGCAATAGCAAGGCAGAAAGTAAACCAAGAAAGGAGACAAACCCTTCACAGTGCCTGAGAACATCCGGAAGGTCCTTAGTGCAGCATCTAGAACTTCAGCATGGTTAAGGCCCCAAGGCAATATGCTTCTAGAATAGTGACTTTATGGAAAAAAAGTAATGACCATCAATTGAAATCGGAGCCACCTTGGGGTTATACCCAGAGAGGTGGAAAACACAGGGTATGTTAGTAAAGCAGAGAGTTCCAGCAAAAAATTACTATTGTCTCAGAACTAGAGACTACTCTTATTTTCACCCATATTTCCTTGATTGAACTCTCTGGTGCCAGGTAGATGAAAGCCAGAGACATATGGTTACATTTGCCCTCCCCCTCCAAAAAAAACCCCAAATCAGACTGTTATAACTCTAAGGGCATGTCAAGTACATTATGATTACAATGCATTAAAAATAGGTTAATCTGTCCCATGAAGGAAGCATAAAATTTGAGAGCTGATTTAAGCAGCACTTGATCTGTGGGAGTAAACCAAAATTTATCAAGAAAATACCATTTCCATGAACTCATTAAAAAATGACTTAATTTTCATTTTGACATTCAACCTTAAAAAAAAAATCCTGTCTCAATTTGTAAAATCGCAAGAGTGATGCACTATAGACTTCTACTTACTTTTCACATATTTCAGTGCTTTCTAATAGAAATCAGCAGCCCTAGAAATTTCAGGATCTGTGACCGGTACTAAGTAGCAGGTGGCTTTATCAGTTTCAGCAGAGTTGGACTTGTGCAAATGTTAACGGCCAATCAGTCTGGGCCTATTTTACTTGGACGGAAGAAACAACATGACCCTCCAGGACATCTGCTAATGATGCCAAGTCTTGAATATCTCTTTTCTAAGTCACAGAATCTTTAATGATCCTCTATTGAAATCTTTTTGGACTTTATTTCTTATGAGGGCAAATCGGTGGCAGTTCCTCACAGCTTTTGGCGGGGAGAATAACCTTTGAGTATCACTCTTAAACCTGTTAGTTTATTCCCTGGGGCTTCGGTGAATTCTAGGAAAAACACTAGCCTGCAGCCATCCAGCCTGGGGCTGTAAAGTTGTCAGATCTCATAAGCTCGGCACAGTGTTTAGGTCTGGCCAGGACTTGGGTAGGAGAACTCAAAAGGAAAAAAAAAAAAAAAACAGAAAACAAAAACAAAAAAACTTCGTGGAACACACATCTGTTGTGCACCAGATGGCAGTTGTTATTTCATCTTCTGTGGAACTTTTTCCTATAATTCTTGTTGCATTTCTTCTACTGCAGAACTTACAGGTTTTAAGGGGAAAGAGGCAAAATATTTTGGGAAAGAAATGAGGTGAATGTAACATTAAAACCAAGGCTTTAATTGTTCCAAAACTCAGGATTTGCAGAGTTAAGTTTCCCACAGCGGTCCTCCAACTGTGCAGGGTGTGTTACAATAGGAGCCCTCATTACATAATCACCAAACCCTGGGTAATGTTACATAGTGTTCAGCAGATAAAGGGCACAAAATAATGGAAAGGAACTGCACTTTTTCTCTAATCTTAGATGTACAGAGCATATTATGTTACTGCATAAATATTACATGATCATGTAACAAAATATACTAATGAAATACACATATGCAAAGCAAGGGTGCAAGGGTTGAGATTGCATTGGGAACATTTAAATTGATTTTCTTATTCTTTTCTAATTCAAATTCAAACTTAACTTAGCATTTGTGTCATTTTATGATAATATAATATGTCATGGGAGACCTGACAGTTTTTAATAGGTCTATAAAATGATACTTAGAGTCATCTTCTGCAACAATAATAGAGACATACAACACTGCCGCTGTCTTCCATGTCTCAAACTTCTCTTCCTGACTGTGTCTGAAGCATTTGACTTTAACCTACAGTCTAATTCCTGCACCATGGTTTCTTGCACTTTGTGAGTACAGCACATTTGTTCTTTATATTAAGAGCACAGATGTTGCCTATTGGGTTTGGTGGGTTCCTGCCTATGTCTTTCCTGTTGGTTGCTTAATATTTGTGTGCAAATTTGTCATCCTATTCCTTCAGATGTCCTCTGCCAATAGATTAAAAAACATTTAGATAGCACCTACTGTATAAAAAGCTTTGTTCTAGATGCTGATGTGACAGAAAGAAAGTCATAGTCTTGCTTTTTAAGAAATTAAGACCTTCAGTTACTGATGACAGGGTTAATTATATTCACTTTGTGCCAGATTGTGTTTTGTGCCCCAAACATAGCTGTGACAGGGCTGACATATTACGTCTTATTACATTTTTTTAGATTTCATTTTATAAAGGCTCTATTCTATGCAAACATCTATTTTTCCTACCACTGCTCTGTGACCTTCATAGAAATAATCATGTTTTCTGGTGCTTTGTGTGAGGTTATTCTTAACCTTGTTACTGGGATATCACTAACTCCAATACTTTGACAAGCTAATCACAGAATGACAGAACTGGAAATAAAGTTAGAAGTGTCAATTCTTTTTGAAGATGAGGAAACTGCGGCTCAGAGATGTTAAGAAGCTGCCCAAGATCACGTACATGTTAGTGACGGATTGGACTGGAGTCAGCTTCTGCCTCTGTATTGTGGTGCATTTTCTCTGCACACAACCACTGGAGATTGGGTAGTGGTTGATTATACGATCACAGAATAAATTTGCTTACAGTGACATTTAATTGTTAAGAAGGTAATGCCTTTTGAGTAAGACATAAAACAGAGCGCTTATGTGGGGATCTATATATGAAAATGTAGATGTAAAAGCTTAGTAGAAGAGATGGAAAGATAGAGAAATATTTCTAAATAAACACTTTTATCCATGTATCAAATGAAGATTCCATTTATGACTTAACACTGTAATCTGACCTTTATAATTTTTGTTTATTTGTTTTAAAAAAAACCCTTAGGTTTATTTTCATTGTTGTAAAATTATTATCAAGGTCCATATGGAATTACAGCTTGTTATAGATAATTGCTGCTCTTTTATTCTATTAATATATCCCATGAGGTTAATTTTGTAATTAAATTATCAAATAGCATACACTTAGTAATAGCTGTTTTTCTAATCACTTCAGTATCATCGGGATATGGGCTTTATTAAGAATGATCTAAATATACAACTTTAGAATACTCAAATAATTTTAAAATATGAGAAATTGTCTCTAAATATTGTGAGAGAAAACTTCATGGAAATGCCCTTAGTTTGTCTGTAACACATAGATGGCTCACTACCTACTGTGGGCTTCTGCTTAAAAATTTCTAAATATGAATTTGCATTTTCCTTAGTTGTAAAAAGCTATATCTCCAGTAGGAAAATATGAAATAGAGTAACTAGAGATAAAGAAAAACACCAATTGAACTAAAATGTACTGTATTCATTCTCAATGGAATCAATTACTAGACATCTTATAAAAAGTATTAATATTTATAATATAAAAAATATACAGTAATACATAAAGGAGATAGTAATACTTCTTATACTTAAGAAGATATCTGCAAATATCTGAGTTGATATATTATTATGAAGAACCTGAAAATTGTGGGACAAGTAGTGCAAAGAATGAAAAAACTGTTAAATATTCTTGTATTGATTTTCTTCTCGTTATTAAATAGTTCTGCTTTTAACATTCTGTTTATATCCTGTCACTTAAAACCAACATAAATCTCCAAAACTGCAGACAAAGTTTTGTTCAGCAGTCTAGTTTAATAACAAAGAGACTTAGGATTGGTCCAATTAAGCAGGATTTTTTTTTAAACCAGAAACACCTTCATTTTATTTTCTGCTACATATAATATTATAATCATATAATGGAATGTACCATAAATGTTGACAGTTTTACCTGTAAGTTTTAGTTGTTAAGACATTTGCACCAATCATTTTTAGTTGGTCCCAGCCATAGTTTATTTTTATAGCCATTATTACTATGTCTGCAAAATTGGGTTCAAATTTTGCCAAATTTATCTTACGTTAAAATGCCTCTTTACTTAATTTTGATTAAGTCTGATATATTGTTACGGACTTCTTTGAAATAACCATCTATATGAGATTTCCAAATGACTTAAGCACTGAGGGTCTGTTAGTCTTTCTATATTTCCCAGAAAAATCCATAATAAAAAAAGATTAGGCTTGTTTATTCAACTAACAACAGATGTTAATTTAAAAAACTATAAATAACACCTTCTGTGAATTAATCTATCATTTCAAAAAATATTTCCACAGGATGTTCCTAGAGTAATATTCCTACAATATTAATAACTAAATAAACTGTTCTTTTGGTCTGATATTTTCATTTAGACATTGTTTTCCTTCCCTAAAGTATGTTAAGTTTTAGCTAAAACCTAGAATTTGACAGAATGTTATAATTCTTTGAATGATTTTCTTCATGTTTGTTTTTCATGTCGATGCCATCTACATACTCAGTTTTGTTAGTCTTCAAAATCATTGTTCCATGAGAAAAGTATTTTCAAAGTCTACCGTATTATTTCACTCTAAATATGCCTCCTCTTCCTCTGTTTATTTACAGGGAAAGATCAAGATAAGTGAGGGTGTGATTGCAAGAGGCCTGATTCATCAACTGCCAATCAGAAGGCTGAGCATGAAGGCTTTGGCAGAGAGCTCGAAAAATACACAGGATTCTAAAGAAATGTTCCGGAGAGTGGTGATGTCGGTGATCTGTAAACTCTGATGAACTCCTTTTTCCCAAATATCTATGCCTTTTGGCTAGACACATTCATTTTATTTTTCTTGCCCAGTGGACTAATCGACTCTATGCTATTTAAATGTGATCATTAAACCTATGAACTGGAACAACTTTTACAGACATTTTTACATTTTCACTTCTAAAATTATGAATTCATTCAACATTCATTTCATAAACACGGCCAAGTGTCTGTCATGTGCTTGGTGCATTGATAGGAATGACTATTCCTGCAAGTACTATAATTCTTTGATATCTTCCCTGATGTAGCCAATTATCTCAGAACTTCACATTGACTATGGCCTTTTCCTAATCACTGAGTTGTTTCAGAATTGACTTTTTTCCCATAGGAAACAAATTAACAATTAACAATATGTAGTGTATAGAAAAAAATGTAAAAATTTATCGGAATAACAGAAAACCTATTATTTACCAAAATCTAGATTTTTTTCCTCTCTCATATTTTAATTTTGAATATTTTTCCCTAAATAGGTAAAAAGCCACAACTTTGATTCCTAAGCTGACTGTACAAGAATCTGTGACCATCTCATCCTTTCCTGCTCACTTTTCATTTATTAATAATATTTTTATTCTGGCACATTTCTCTTAATGCTTATTCTTTTGCCAGTATCATTGTTTTGGGGTTTGGACTACAGCAAGGTACACAGATTTGAGCACAACTCTAAAAAGAGAATAAACATTTAACCCCCCACATACACATGCACACACACACAAACCCCATTTAAACAAGCAAATGAAACCCACCAGTACAGGTATTTTAGTAATTAAAAAAAAAAAAAATGCAGCGGAACTAAGTATCTATTTTCCTTGAGAGAAAATATTTGTCTTTTGGCTCAGGGTATCTGTCTTAGTCTGTTTTGTGCTGCTACAACGGAATGCCACCGACTTAATAATTTATAAAGAAAAGAAATTTATTTCTCACCGTTCTGGAAGCTAGGAAATCCAAGATTAAGGTACTGGAATCTGATGAAGACCTTCTTCTAGTGTCATCCCATGGCGGGAGAGCAAGAGCCTGAGCACGTGAGGAAGGGGGCCAAACTCATCCTTTATCACAAACCCACTCTCAAAATAACAGCATTAATCCGTTCATGAAGGCTGAGCATTCATGACCTAATTATCTCTGAAATGTCCCACCTCACAACGCTGTTGCATTGGAGATTAAGTTTCCAGCACATGAACTCTGGGGAACTCATTCAAACCATAGCAGTACCCTAATCTTATTTACCCGGAAATGACATTTACTAGATGAGAGCAAATATTCACTGGCCTTGGATGATTGGGTCAGCATATTTCTTTTTCTTTTTTCTTTAGGAAGCTTTTTTTTTTTTTTTTTTTGAAATGAAGAGCTAAATGAAAATAATTGTGACAGATGAAAGTCAAAATAAAATGATTTAAAAAGTTCTGATGAGCTTGGCCCTTCTTATGAGTGCTCAGGTCCACACACCCCCTCTCCCACATTCTTGCAGGGAGCTCTCAGACCACCGCATCTTCTTTCTCCCAGGTGCTCCCCTGGAAACCCGATGGCTTCTGGGATCAACCACTTATCCTGTCAGAAGATCAAGCTGGGAAAAACAACTGAGGCATTTCTTCTTCAAGATTAATCTAGAAACTTTTAAGCCTGGTCACTAATTTAAAAATTTAGCAAAGGCCACACTGTATAGTTATCTCATAGTCTTCCCAGTGCCCAGTAGATTATGTGTATTGAGAGATTTACGAATTCAAAGCATATTGAAAAAAAGGTTCCTTACCTTGAAAGGAGACGCTAGTAATTTTTTCCCCTTAAACACTAGGTACATGGTTAACTATTTCCTCTTGAACATAGATTTGGGATGTAAAGAATGAGAGAATGAGAATTTTCATGTATCAGTTTGTTGCACAGAAAGGATTGACTACTCATTAATTATAACGGTAAAGGGCCCGTGGAGAGCTACATTGTGAGGCAGTAAATGAAACAATGAAAAATGGTGCTCTATAGTAGAAATTAATCTATTCTAAGCCAAAAGGCAGCATATTTCCAAAATGTCTCAAGCTGCATGAAAATATTTTTATTTCAGTCTTTCCACCGAGTCACTCTTTCCTCTCACTTGATATTAAGTCACTACCAATGGTATTACTTAATCTTTTTACAACAACATTTGAACATTGCCTTGGCATAACCAGAGTTAAAGTAGTGAGGAGAGCTGTGGGAAGAGTCTCCCATTTCAGTTTCTACATTAATATATGAAGTGTTAATTTTGGAGTATGAAACAGGGTCCCAGAGGCTTTGGAGACTTGTTATGGGAATGGTCTAGAGCAGGGTTCAGCAATTTACAGCCCTCAGACCAGCTGCTTGTTTTTGTAAATAAATTTTTATCAGAACACAGTCATGCCCATTTGTTTACTTACTGTCTGTGGCTGTTTTCCAGCTACAAAGGCAGAGCTGAGTAGTTGTGGACAGAGACCATTGGGTCTGGAAGCCTCGATTATTTACTACTGACTGTTAAGGGAAGTTTCAGGAACGCTTCCCTGACCCCTAGTCTAGAGAAGCACTGTCAAATAAATAGAACTCTTTGTGTTGATGGAACTATTTTGTATCTGTGCTGATATGGTAGCCACCAGCCACATGTGGCTCTGAAGTACTTGAAATATGACTGCTATGAATGAGGAATTAAATTTTAAATCTTATCTCATTTTAAATTATTTACATTTAAATTTAAATAGCCACATGTGGCTAGTGGCCACCGTATTAGCCAGATACGGAAAAATTTCATCATCACTGAGGCCTATTGAGCAGTGTTTCCCTAGATCAAGGGTCAGGAAACTTTCTTAACAGGCCACATAATAAATAATTTGACTACAGAGCAACTGGAATGTGGCTAGTGCAAATGAGGAACTGAAGTTTTAATTTTTATCTCATTTTGATAATTAAATTTTAAAACCCCATGTGACTAGTGGCTATTGTAGTGGATAGGGTGGGCTACAGCAGTTGTCCCCAGAGTGTAGTACCTGGATCAGTGGCATTGATGTCAACTGGGAATTTGTTAGAAGTGAAAATTCTTGATTCCTACAGCAGATCTACTGAATTTGAATCTCTGGAGATGGGGACTAGGAAACTGTGTTTTAACAGATACTCCAGGGCAGTATTTCTCAAGATTCAGCACACATCACAATTATCTGGCTGGCCTGTTAAAACCCAGGTTTCTGGACTTCATATCCAGAGCTCTAAGATACTCCCAGGGGAGGCAAAAATACCGCTCATCTATGGAGCATGCTTTGAGTAGCAGGGCTCTAGGGTGGCAGTTTGCAAAGTCAGGTGTGTGTTTAGATAACCTATTGAGTTGCAGGAAAACATATTAAAGTTCCCATTTCTATTTACTCTTTTACCTAAAAAGAAGTAAATTTAATTTTACTAACATGCATTATGCTCTCAGTTGGTCCCTATGTCAAATGGTCCTAATGCTGATGGGTTGGCTATGACCTCATTGGCTTTTTATTTTTAATTCTATTTTTAATAATTATTATACAGTAAATTTGACTTTTTTCCTGCTGGTTTACTGTTCCATAAATTAGAATACATGTATAGATTCATGCAACCACCACTGTAATTAGGATACAGAACAGTTCCGACACCATAAAAATCCTCTTTTGCTCTCTCTTTATAGTCACCTCTCCCCTCAACCCATAGCCTCTGGCAACCACTGATTGATTCTCCATCTCTATAGATTTGTCTTTTCCAGAATGTCATATAAGTGGAATTATACATTTTATGGTCTTTGGAGACTGACTTCTTTCACTCAGCACAATTCCTTTGAAATTCATTCCTGTTGTTGTGTGTTATCAATAGTTTGTTCCTGTTTATTGCTGAGTACTATTTCATCATTGACTCTACTATAGTTTACCTATTTACCTACTCCATGTAAGGTGTTTCTAGTTTAAATAATTATGAATAGAGCTGTTTAAAGATTTGCTTGCAGACTTTTGCATCAACATGGTTTTAATTTATCTCGGTGTTTTCTTTTTTTTCTTTTTCTTTTTTTTTTTTTTTTTGAGACAGAGTCTCACTTTGTTGCCCAGGCTAGAGTGCTGTGGCATTAGCCTAGCTCACAGCAACCTCAAACTCCTGGGCTGAAGTGATCCTTCTGCCTCAGCCTCCCAAGTAGCTGGGACTACAGGCATGCGCCACCATGCCCGGCCAATTTTTTCTATATATATTTAGTTGGCCAATTCATTCTTTCTATTATTAGTAGAGACGGGATCTTGCTCTTGCTCAGGCTGGTTTCAAACTCCTGACCTTGAGCAATCCACCCGCCTCGGCCTCCCAGAGTGCTAGGATTACAGGCGTGAGCCACTGCACCCGGCCTCTCGGGTTCTTCTTAACTTTACAAAAACCTATCAGACTGTTTTCCATAATGATTGTACCATTTTGCATTTCCACATGCAAGTTCTACTTGAGAGTTCTAGTTGCTCCACATCCTTGTCAGCATTTGGTATTATCTGTATTTTTTATTTTAGTCATTCTAATAGATATCTGTAGTGTCTCATAATGGTT
>CAUYRT010012395.1:0-38674 GCA_963574885.1 Lepilemur ruficaudatus
ATATGTTATTTTGGAGAAGATGAAGCTTGAAGTCTATTTCCTCATCTTTATAATAATATTCAATATTTAGAGTTTTATTATTTTATAAATATCATTTAGTATAATTTTCCTTTGGCCTGACATATATTTAAGTATAAATATTTATCATAAAATAGCATTCTATGCTTTGTTATATTACAATAATCAAAAGTGTCATATTTCCCACCATTTTACCATAGTCTCTGAACAGCATTGTAAAAGATATGACTGGTCATTGACAGCATGAAGTGATTATGAGAACGGCAGATGACCTGGCTGGTGGGAAGGAGGGTTTGTTCATTCAGTAGCAGCAGTTGGCAACCTGAGAAACACAACTGGTAACATCAGAAAAGTGGACTACCTTTCACAGCTAGAATAGCTCCATGAAAATCTTTTGTATAATGTACAAGTAGCAAAAGACTAACTACAAATAGTTCCAAACACCATTGAAAAACTAAAATGCATGTACTGTTCTTTGGTAATTTGACAAGTAGTGTGAAGCTGGAAGCACAAGGCTCACTAACCATGAATATCCGTGATCTCAAGACACTTGATCCTCAGCTCCTTGAAAATAAACGTGGGAAGAAGAAGCGTTGTTGTAGAAGTAGGAGATGAAAAGCACTGGAGGGGCATGATCACAAATCCTGAGCCACAAATTTTTGAAAAACATAAAACTCTATCTGCCAGTGCATTTTTTATGATCATCAGATCAAAAAAGATATTAGCAAAATATATTTTTCTAAAGGCTTTTACCATGACATCTCTGTGTATCACAGTAGTGAGAAGATCACAGTCATATGGACTGTGTCAGATGTTGTACTAAGCAAGAAATGGATGGCATGTCCTGTGTGCTCAGGAACCCTGATCAGGGTCCATCAAGACCTTTCTCTCAGACATCCTCCCTCCACATGAAATTTGGAGGCTTTTATCAAGAAATATTTTAAGGCAAACAAAGTTCTCTAATGTTCAGGAACACAAAAGTTTTTGTACTGATCAAGATTTTTTTAATAGAAAAAATATGTGATTATTTTCAATGATTTAGGTATAAAAGAAAAATAAATTTCATGATACAATTTGATAGACTACTTCATACAAAATTTTACTCATATACAATGTATGCAATTTTTTGTAACCCAAAAATTCTATTCACATATACAAATTCATAAAAGGCAGACAACTTAACATTAAGCAAAATAGGGTCCATTTAGGGTTATGACTAAGTCATTCAATTCAGTACAAAAGAGATTATAAATATATGAAGGACTAGTTAACTAATAACCCTCCCTTTCCCCCAAAATGTATTTAGGAAAGTGTGAAAGATTTATATAATCTGAAGAGAAACCAGAGTATCCAAAATGTATTTAGTATGATTTGATCAAATAGAATTTTAAGATGTATTACAGAAAGGAGAAAAAGACCAATGTTTCAGGATGGCAGATCTCAATAACCTGCTCCTGAACTTACTTAGCTGAGAAAATCATGTAACTACCTCAGTAAAAAATTTATTTTGGAAATCACATTAAGAAAAACCAAACTGTGCCATTTGTGCTAATCCATAGAGAAACAAAACTACCTCAGGCAGTTCTCACACTTTACATGGCACTCCTTAATTTACATAATAAACACAATATCCAGAAATAAAAGTATCAGGACCCAGACTTTAAGACCCACAAGTATGTCTCCAAACACAGTGAAATCCTTCATACAATAACTTAAAACCTGACTATTCACAACAGTGTATGTAAGGGAAGAATTAACTATAAACCATGTTTTTAAAAAAACTTTTGCCTTAAAAAAACAATTTCAAAAAAATGGCTGACATGAACAACATTTTGTAAATTGGTGCATCCTTTTAAGTCTTCCTTACTCGGTTTTTCCTAAGCTGCCCTCTCTCAGGTGTGCAGGCACATCACCTATGCAAAGGAAAAGGCGTGATGTCAATGCCTCACAGGCCAAGACCCTCTTCTTAAAGAGAACGAGGACTCCAGAGGAAGTCTCGGTGAGGAAAACCCAGGGACAAACGTTGAAGAAAATGAGGATGCAGCCTGTGACAATGTCATGTCCAGACAATGTCCGTCAGGACCACACTAAAATCTCCTTTTAAAATTTGTGATCTTTAAGGGCTAGAAATGCAAACAAAAGATAATAGGAACCAACAAGAAAAATCACATAAAGAAGTATATGTAAAGAGGTTAAAAAAAACAATTTTAGAAACCAGTTGATCTGTAACTTACAAGGATACAGGCTGAAATTAACCCTTTTCAAATGGAAATTAAAAATATAATTTATTCATTTCAGGTCTCATTCTGTTTACAAAGTGCCCATCAAAAAGTGTACAGTCATCCTTCACTCAGCGTTGACCTCTGGAGGTCCCTTCACTGAACTGGAACAAAGGACCGCTGTTCCCTGGAATGGCGACGCCGCTTACCTGCGAGAGAATTCTGGTGCAGAACTTAACAGGCTGCAGCAGGACACAAAGAACAAGCTTGCAAAAAAACTCACAAAGGCGTTGGGAACAGCTATTTATAACTAGCAAATTTTCCAGCTGGAAGGAGGTAAGAAAACATGGTCTTTTTACACACTTAATATGCTCAAAGTTTGAAAGCTCTGAAAATTAGCTGGACATTAACATTGTAAACTGTTCATTTTCTTAGCAAACTGGAACTTAAAGAGTGATGGTTTTCTATCTTCCTTTTTAAACTGATGGTGACTTTTCATCTCTGACACTTCTGAGTGTTCACCTTCTTGAAGTCAAATTGATACTATACACCATTTTCTGGATTTTTTCTTCATTCTTTAGGATATTGGCCTTCACAGCGCAGATCTTGTCTTGCTGGTCTTTGACCAGCTGCTCCAGCTCCGCCAGCTCGGCCTTCAGCGGCTCCACGGCACAGTCTGTGATGCTGCGGAGAACAAAACCAGCGGCGCGTCAACACCTCGGCTCACCTTACTTTTGCTTCGTAATTAAAAAAACACTGAAGACCAAAGTGTTCATTTCATCCACAGAAAAAGGGTAAAATACAAATGTACACAATAATGATATTAAAGAGACAAAACACTCACACCTGGGAAAAATGTATTCCTTATTTTCACAACCCCTGCCACCACTAAAGGGAAGTAAAGCATGAGATTTATTTTTTTAAAAAGCAGCTATTTCTTCAATTATATATGTAACAGAGTCCTTAAATTACATATGTAACAGAGAGCCTCAGGGGACAGCAAGAAGGTGTGCAGCAAAGTCCCCATCGACACTAAGAGCACCACTGCCTGGACCTGGCCCAGCCCCTTCCTCACCGGGGGACTCCACCCCACAGGAGGGGCGCGAAGGGCCAGGAGGGCTCCCCCTCCGAGGTGTCCCTGGCTCACTTGTTCGTGACACTGACAGGAGACCTTTTAGCTGTTGAGTAAATACTGGGAAAAGCTTAGAATATAGTTGGGAAAGCTGAAGTCAAAATTAACCTTTGCTTTTAGGTTTTTAAAAGCACATAAATACAAACTAGGCTGGGCGCAGTGGCTCATGCCTGTAATTCTAGCACTCCGGGAGGCCGAGGCGGGTGGATCATTTGAGCTCAGGAGCTCGAGACCAGCCTGAGCGAGAGCGAGACCCTGTCTCTACTAAAAATAGAAAGAAATTAATTAGACAACTAAAAATATATAGAAACAACTAGCCGGGCATGGTGGCGCATGCCGGTAGTCCCAGCTACTCGGGAGACTGAGGCAGGAGGATGGCTTGAGCCCAGGAGTTTGAGGTTGCTGTGAGCTAAGCGGACGCCACGGCACTCTAGCCTGGGTGACAGAGTTGAGACTCTGTCTCAAAAAAAAAAAAAGAGAATTAAATTTCAAAAAAGAAAAAGAAAAAAAGAAAAGCACATAAATACAAACTAAACTACAAAACAAGGAAGAGCAGCAGTTTCCAACCATCCTTCTGTAACGGCAAATCTGGTTTTGTAGGACGAAGTGTCTGGGATGGCACTTTTTAATGCCTTAAGTCAAAATGTAAGACGTGCTACCCAAGTATCATGCCAGAATAGGCAGCAAAAAGTTCTTGGTGATTGTCTAACTTCTTTCATGTTGTACATTTTAAATTGTAAAGAACTTTTTAAAAATAAGCAGACTAATAATAAAGAGAACTTCATTATAATATACTTTCAATTACATAGACTTACAGATATATCATCGAGTCCAATCATATTTTCTGAAAAAAACACTTAATGATCGAGACAGTTACATGCATTCCAGATTGATATAGTATATCAAACACTGCCCTAAAATAAACCTCACTGTTTAGTGGCTATTATATTTCTTTTACAGTCACACTTTAAATAGGTTTGCCAGTATTTCTTTTAGAGTAAAAAAATTAAAATACTTAAAAAAATCATAAACATTTACAAAACATTAGGGCTTATGATGATAAGACTCATGAAAAAACGGTATCCATACTGCAAAGTTCTGGATTTATTAATGTCTAAATCTGTTTCGTGTATGAACATGAACTCCAAATCTTTTCTAATTGCAATAAAGAAATGCTTGCTGTGGTATGAATGAAGAGATACCAGTTCTCCTTGTGAAGGAGGGAAGGGAAGGAGGGTTCAGAGGTAGTGAATTCCAGGAGATTCCCCCAGAGTCCGGGACAGACCCACAGGCATCCCAGACTGCTTCTCCCCCATCATCACCCCACCGACCCCCCTGCCCCACCCCCCCACCAACCTCTGTCCTTTCTGCAAGGCCCTCTCCTTAACCCCCTCACCCCCCAACTCCTTCTGCAGGGCCCCCTCCCCGTTACCCACCAACTCCTTCTGCAGGGCCCCCTCCCCGTTACCCCCTCCTCTAGACCTCTGCTTCTTCTGTCGGGCCCACCCTCCCTATTACTTCCCCCACGGGTCTTCTGCTGGGCCCACTCTTCCTGCAGCCCTCCCACCCTGACCTCTGCCCCTTCTGCAGGGCCCCATCCCCACTACCCCCCAACCCAGCTCCTTCTGCAGGGCCCCCCTCCCGCTCCCCGGCAACCCTGACCTCTGCTCCCACGTGGCCCACCCTGCCGTTCCCCCCGACCTCTGCTCCTTCTGCAGGGCCTCGGCGTGCTGCTTGTTCTCGCTGTGCCACAGCTGCAGCTCGTTCTGCATGGCGTCCACGTCCTCCTGGATGTAGTCCATGATCTTCCCCAGGGGAAGCGCGCTCTTGCACAGGGTCTGGATGGACACGCGCAGCTTCTCTATCTCCTTGGAAACAATGTCCTTCTCCTTCTTCCATGCCGACTCAAAGACCAGTGATCTCTCCTACAGTCCGGGAAACACAGGAAGAAGCAGCGTCCTCAGTCTTCAGGCCGGCCGGGCTTGCTAAGCACACTGCCACGGGGACGGCAGGAAAGGCACAGGTGGGGACAGTGCCGGCTGTGGGACGCCATCTCACTTTCGTGACAAGGGGAGAGTAATGCCACTCAGCAGGGTAGATGTGAGGTGCCAAGTGCTACGGGAGCGCACAGCAGAGCGGGGGAGGGGCTAATCCTTCCCTCGCCAAAGGCGACAGGGTCTGTCTTTACCTGGAAATCTGTCTGAGGGGCAGATTTCTACACAGTAAGATTTTAGTTCCCAACTAACCAGAAACTCATTGCAGTTATTGTTTTTAGGAGCATAGTACCATGGATGATTTTCCTAAATGGACTGGCTGAAAGGGAGCCTGACCCTTAACTATTCAAATGGACCATCTATCTTTCCACCCAAATGACTCCAAAATCCAGCTGGCCATGAGGAGTCGGGAAGGAAACACAAGGAAGAGGGAGAAACTGGTGACGTGGAAATAGAGGGATGGTGAGTTGGCAGGAGACCAAAGCCAACAGCACCCAGCGGGCAGAGGGCCACGTCGACACGGCTGGACTGGGCTGGCTGGTCGGGAGGTTGCAGAGTCCGGGGACCTGGTGCAGGCTGGAGGGGGTGGGGCTCAGACAGCAGCAGGTGACAGAAGTGAGGACAAGGAGATGGAGATGAGTGGAGAACTGTATCCCGTTTTGGCCAGGGGTCCTTGGGCTGTGTGACAAGCAATGTGTAGAAGTCTCTTCATACGAGCTTTTATCACAGACAGCTCTGAATTTCAAAAACCAATATAAGTTGGTAAGAATCAATAAGCTTGGGAAATTTTTCCTGTTTTTCTTTAGGAAGCCCTCACCTCCCTCAACCCCCAGACTGGCTAAGGTGCCCTCACCCATCCACTTATAGAATGAGCTAAATATATTACATTGTAATTAATTCACTTTTTGTTTTAGTTTTGAGCTTATCATAGCTACACAACCACTTGCGTTACTTCTAATGCTGGTTTCAGACTGCAGGCTGCAGGAGGGTGGGACCCAACGTCTGGACCTGCCGTGGTCCATGTAAACTCTCCCTAAGTATTTGTGAAGTGAACAAATGAAGCGGATAAACGATTTACGTATCAGGATCCTAGCTCCTCCACTTACTGGCTTGGACGAGCATAAGGGAAGCCTTAGCATAAAGCCTGGCACATAGAAAATGTTAAATAACTGGGGCCAGAAATAAAAGGTAAAACACAGAGAATTACTAAGTGAGTTCAGCAAGGTTGCAAGAAACAAGATAAACATACAAAAATCAATTGTATTTCTATATACTAGCAATGAACACAGGGCCACCGAAATTTAAAATACAGTGTCATTTATAATTGCTCAATAAAAGAGAAATGCTTACTTGTTAATCTAACACAACACGTATAGGACCTGTATATTGGAAACTATACAACATAGATGAAAGAAATCAAAGGAGATCTAAATAAATGGAAGACGTACTGTGGTCATGGACTGGAGACTCAACATAGTAAAGACATCAATCTTCTCCAAGATGATATACATGTTTAACGCAAATCCTATTAAAATTCCAGACAAGATTACCCTAAAATTTATATGGAAAAGCAAAGGAACTAAAATAGCTAAAACATTTTCAAAAAGAAAAATAAAAACAGAGGAAACAGTCTCCCTAATTTCAAAGCTTTTTATAAAGCTACAGTAATCAAGACAACATCGTACTGACAGAGGGACAAAGATCAAAGGAACAGAGGAGATAATCCAACAATAGATCCACAAAAATACACCCAAGTAATCTTTGACAAAGGTGCAAAAGCAGTTCAGGGAGGAAGGACAGGCTTTTACCATTTGGCACTGGAGCAAGTGGACATCCACAGGCCACCAAAAAAAACAAAACCAAAACCTTGACCTTAAACAAAAATTAACTCAAAATGAACTTAAAATATAAAACTATAAAATTTTTAGAAGAAAAACAGAAAGAGATCCTTTCTCAGCCACATGGGATGGAAAAAAAAGTAAATAAAAAAAATAGGAAGAGAAAATCTTCAAGACCTAGGGCTAGGCAAAGAGTTCCTAGACTTGACACCAAAAGCACTACCCATAAAAAGAAAAACTGATAAACTGAACTGTATCAAAATTTAAAGTGTTTGCTCTGCAAAAGACCCTGTTGAGACTGGAAAGATAAGTTACAGAGTGAGAGAAAATATTTGCAAATCACACATCCAATAAAAGAGTCTAGAATAAGTAAAGAACTCTCAGAATTCAACAGCAAAAACCCAAATAATTCAATTAGAAATATCTCACAGAGAGACATTTCACTAAAGAGGAAATACTTATGGCAACAAGCACATGAGCAGATGTTCAAAATCAGCAGCTATTAGGAAAATGCAAACTCGGATCACACCGCGGCATCACCACACAACTATCAGCACAGCTCAGATAAAAAACAGAGACAACACCGAATGCTGGTGAGGAGAAACGAGATTGCTCGCACATCGCTGGTGGGAATGTAAAAAGATACAGCCACTCTGGAAAACGGTCTGCCTGTTTCTTAAAAAACTAAACACGCAACTACTGTCTGACCCAGCAGTTGTACTCACGGCATCTGTCCAGAGAAACGAAGACTCACACTCACACAAAAACCTGCACACAATTGTTTACAGAAGCTTTATTCAAGTTAGCCACAAACTGGAAACAACCCAGATGTCCTTCAACGGAAAAATGGTTAAATAACTGTGATACGTCCGTGTCACGGGAAACCACCCATCAATAAGAAGGAATGAACTGTAGAAACACAAAACAGCCTGGATGGCTCGCAGAGAATGCGAGTGAGAACACGAGTGGGAGAAGTGAACCCCAAGAGGTTACATGTTGTACACTACTCTGGAAAAGACAAAATTACAGAAACGGGGAACAGACTGGTGGTTTGCAGGGGTTAAGGGGGGATCGGGGGTGGGAGGACAGAGGGTGTGGTTATAAAGAGGCAACAAGAGGGATATCTGTGGTGATAAAAATGGTCTCAACACCCTGCTTGTGGCAGTACGCTGTAGCTCTGCGAGATGTCATCACTGGGGAAGGTGTGTGGAAAGTACACAGTGTGTCTCTATCGTGTCTTACACCTGCATATGAATCTGTGATTATCTCAAAATAAAAGGCTTAATTTTAAAAAGGAAATACAAATGCCTTTAAATTAAAATGCTAAACGACTAAAATGAATTCAATACAATAATAAACTATTTCCCAAAGGAAAAATGTATTGTCCTTATATATACAAATTAGTAAATCCCTCACTCAGTTGAGAAATTAAAAATTCTATTAAAACCCATTCATAATGATTATTAAGCAATACCTGTGCATTTGGCTTTGTGTTGACTCTAACATAAAACTGTTGAGGACAGCCACAGAATTTAGGATGGGAGAGTAACACGAATAAATGTCTTATGAAATCGGGGAGTGGTAATGCAGACAACCACACTGAGAAGCAACCTGGTCAAGCTCCCTCATATTTTTGGTTCCCTCATCAAACTCCTGCCTATTTCTACATCACGGAGCCAAGAAGCATTTAGGATAAGAAACATTTGGGCTGGGATCACAATAGGCAGGACAGACTTTTATCATTACCATAAAGACGCTGGAACACATTGCTGCAAAACACCAAAATTCTGGCAATTTTCAAGCTTTCCTTTAAATTAACGAGGCAGGGGCGCGGTAGATAAGTCAAGCAATGATTATGTGCTTTAAAAAGCACACCCCCCTCGTAATAGGCCTTGATTTATATGTAGCTCGTACAGATGTAACAGCAACTTTCAGATAAACACAATCTTGTTTTAAAGACTTTTAATATGATAGCAGAGTTTGAGAATCCCACTACCATACTCACCACGCAGGAATTAGTCATAAGAAACACACTAAACTTTTGGAACCAGAGAAGAAAAAATATTGAAAATCTGTCATTACACAAAATATGACCTAAAACCACCTAGAACAGGGGAGGACTCGTGGGCAACGGGACCAGTGGTCTGTGCCCTGTGGTTCTGCAGCCTGGTGCCAACCCGGCTTCACCACCTCCTAACTTTACAGCCGTGGGAGCTTGGCTCAACCTCTCTGGACCTCAGCTTCCTCACAATAACATGGAAATATGTTTATCCTGCAGGTAAGATTAAGTGGGATAATATAAAGTAAGCAGCTCAGTGCCTCACACATAGTAAACCCTCAAAGAGATGTTAACTATGGCCGTAAATTTGTCCCCTAGAACACAGTTGCAAGCCCCTGCAGGACAACGCGTGGGTGCTCTTTCTCCAGTGTACTGACACGGCTGTTCACCTCACATCAATTTATCAGCTAGAAAAGATTCTTAGGCATGTTCGGAATACTTTGGTGTATACTGAAAAAAATATTTATTTATATGTATTTTCAGAACCTACAAACAAGCTGTTATGTCCAACTTTCGGTAGACAAGTTATTTCATTAACTAATAATTTACCTTTCTTATTGACGCATTCCCTTTCCAATCTCCACTTTAGAAATATAAATAACCCACGGCTACGAAATTAACTTTAAAACTCTCTACGGAAGGATTTGCGATTCTGAGCTCAGAGAAAGTCTGCTGTGAACCCTGCAGAACAACCTTTTTGTGACACCCTTGCTGTGGATCGGCGGCTAAACTCAGCTTCTACAGGTTACACAAACAGAGAGGTGGCAGCTTGTGTGTGTTTCAGGGGACACAAGCCCACCCTCCTGTCCCCTCCTGCCTCCTACCTGGCTGGCCTTCCTCTTCCCGCAGGCTGCAGACTATTTACTCAGCTGCTCTCTGGCAGGAGGGCCTCTGCCGAAGTGTTTCAGTATTTGGCTGGCGCTTCACACACTCGTGCACACACACACTTTTTAGAAAATGCTTCCAAGATTTTTCAGGTGAACAGTCACTTCTGGGACTTAACATTATTTGCATTTTACCACACACACACTTGTCCCCAGAAATAGAGTCATTTGCATTTATAGTGATTTTAAGATTTACGATTATTTATTGTAAGTCATACAAACAAAAATTATTAACTTTAGAGATTTCTTTCTTTGAATTTTAACTGCAGTGCTTCAAGAAAGAAAGTATTATTTTAAAAATAATGTCTTAAAGGCCTGGCCCTTGGATATTGCCAGAAGGCCCTCTCGGAAGCAGTATCTGGGGCACGGGGGGCTGGCAGCATCTGACCGCGGACCCCCTCTGCTGGAGGCTCATCGGCTCTCCCGGGCAGAGCTCTCCCTCCATTATGCAAACCCAGTAAACAAAAGCCTGATTAATGGGGGGGGGGGGGGTAGGTAATAAATTAAAGAGTATTTGCTTTAAATAACATACTCTCCCATGACCTCAGGAAGGGATTTACATGCAACCTGTCAAAAGTTCATTTTCCTCGTAAACAGCGGAATACCTGCATTCAAGTCACAAGAGAAGCACAGGCCCACAGATTAATTATCCTGAGTGACCTATTCATCTGGAAATAGTCCATCACCAAATTTCTTCATAAACCATATATTCATCCCTCTAATGTGGGGCAAGTTGGACCCCTTGAACACAAAGCAAAACAGGTGGCAAACAAATATTTAAGCTTTTAGTGCACATACCAAAAAGCACATAAAGAAAAATGTACAATTTAACAAAATGATGAAGTGAGTACCTACAGCTATCACCTGGGTCAAGAAAGCGCACTGCCAGTATCCCTGAAGCCCCGCATGTGGCCCTTTCTGAGGTCACCACCACCTGCCTTCCACGTGACCACGTCCCGGGTCTGTGCACCCCTGGCTCTGCTGTCTTGTTCACCTGTGCACCTGTTTCACTTCACATGGCACAAATGGAATCAGGCAATGTGCATCTCCTTGTGGCTGCCTCCTTTGCTCAACATTGTGTTTAAGAATCAACCATGTCACGTGTATTTTATTCATCTGTGTTGCTGAATAGTGTTTCATTATCTGAATTAAATATGATTTGTTCATCCATTCCACTGTGGATGGACATTTGGGTAATTTTTTGTCTGAGGCTATTATAAAAAATACAATTCTGAATAATCTTATAAATGTTCCAATACCTACAGGCACATGATTCTCTAGGTAATTGGTGGGTCAAAGGGAATGTATGTCCTCAACGTTCAGGACATAATGCCAAACAGTTTTCCCAAATGGTTTTAGAAATTTACATCAAATCTTTCTCATGAACCAATATTCTTGTTCCTATGCGTAGGAAGGAACCATCACCTCTACTCCTACGTCATTTTCTACAATCTGACAACTGCAGGTAATAACTACTTAACTATCTCATGGGCCGCAACTAGAAAACTACTGCTCCAAATCAGGAACGTGCTGTTAAAAGGAACCTTCCAGATGACAGTTTCTCATTATAGCAATAAAGAGGAAGAGCTAAACACGAGTGGTGAGCTTTTAGGGTGGATGCATGAGAAGCTAGACAGTTTGAGGGTCAGCTGCTCAGACTGGGGCCAGACAGGTCTGGGGTGGCGTCCTGTCTCTGTGACTCACTGTCTACATCATCTTGGACAAGACAACGTTTGTGCTTCAGTTCCCTAACCTAGGAAAGAAGGATAACACCTACCTCGTAGATTACTGTATTAAATGAAGTATGCAATTCATCAGTCATAGTAAGTGTGCTATAAATGTTAGTTGTTGTTATAATCATTATATTGACTATAAGTAAGAAGAACCGATGGTAGGCTTCTATAGGAGAAAACATGCATACAGAGCAAAATATCATTAAATGTTATTAAATTTCAGCTGCTTTTACAGACAAGCGTTAATGTCCTTGAAAGATGAATGAGAAACTTTCTTAGAATTACATATAAGGTAAAAGTAAGCTTGGCACAAGACCCAAGGGCATCACTGTGGATGAGGCAAAAGGTCAGACCACAAAACAGAAAAGTTAAATCTTCAGACTGGCCTTTCCGATAGACCTGTAAAATGGTATAAAAGTTGATTATACGATTAGGTCATTCTTATAATGCCCAACTAAACCAGGGTCAAGGGGCCAACAGAAAAAGCACTCAGGGCACACGGCACCTGCTCCAAGAATTAAATTTTTCACCAGCCCGGCTGCTGAAACAGCCTGCTGCAACCTAAGACCAGTTTTACCTACCAGCTGCTAAAACAACCTGCCGTGACTCCACGACTAGTTTTACCTACCACAGTCGCTCACCAGTCACAGCTTGCCAGCTCCCAAAAACTTCTTTAGAGCCAATTAACTTTCTTTTAAAACAGTATGTTTCTCTTTCTAATAAAACTCCTAACCTCTGTTTTTCGAACATACCACAGGCCACCTGGTCTCTGTGTATGCCCCAAATTGCAATTCGTGCTTCCCAAATAAAACACTTTACATTGAGAGATTCGTCTCTATATCTCATTTGACTTTGACAACGGAAGTATTTTTAAAAACAATCTTATCATTGAAGGGTGGCAGATTATCCCACCCCAAATGCCACTTCGGCATAAGAATTATTTTGAGCTAAAGGCACTTAATAAACAGCAGGTACAAGAAGGACTCCCTGACCTCCCCTTTTCTTCCTAAAAGTGGGAGATGAAATCCATACACGGAAGATGCCCCCCTGTACCAAAAGGAAACATTCTGATCACCAGAGGTGGGAAGTCGAGGCCAAAAGAATCCTGTACAAACAGATCTAGTTAACTCATGTCTCCCTTCAGTCTCCCCATATATTTTAGCCACTTTTCCACACTTGCCCTTCTCTGTTCAACTTAGTTTATAAGTAATTGGCTCTAACTGCTTCCTTGGGTCTTCATTTTCCTATGTTCCCATGTACATGTGAAAAATCTGTAGGCTTTTCTCCTCTTGATCCATTTTATGTAAATTTAATTCTCGGGCCCAGCCAGAGACCCTAACAGAGTAGACATAAACTTTCACCTGCTACCTCACACAGAGAATTAATCATACTGACACTAAATAAGAGGCAACAGGGAAATACAGAACTCAAATTCTCAGCGGAAATGAACATTTCTCTACTTGAAGTTAAGAATATGAAATTATCGGCCTAAACCTGGTCCTTTCAAACATTTTAATGAAAGGCTATTCTCATGTATTTATCCTTTCGTATGAACTTTAAAATATTCTTTGTCAAGTTTTAAAATATTCGTTGACTATTTACTGGAATTCCATTAAATTTGTATATTAACTTGAAAAAAAATGACATTTCTATAATATTGAGTTTCCTATCCAGAAACACAGTGTTTGGAAGTCTCTTGACTTTTTCTAGACCTTTTTATATTTCTTGGTAAAATTCTGTGGCTTCTCAACATGGTCACTATAAATTCTTGATAAAAGCATACAGTGGTAACTTACATTTTGTTTCCAGTTCTGGAAAGGAACTTGATACACCTTGTTTCCAATTGGTTATTGCTGACACATAGAAAAAATACTGACTTTTGTATATTTGTCACTGGCTATCTCAACAATTTTTTTTTTCTAATAGTTAATTTTTTTGATTGATTTACCTGGTGGACAATTACCATCTTCAAACAATGATAATCCTGTCTGCTTCTTTCCAGAATTAAACTTCCATTTCTTTCTGCACTAGCTAGAACCTCTAGAATGTCTCAACAGGGTTACAGTACTCACACGTGTCCCTGTGTGCAGGGGAACTATTTCTAGCCACTCACTGTTACATATAATGCCAACAGCCCGACACAGGTGTTCTCTCTCTCATGGCAAAGAAGTATTTTCTATTCCTAGTCCACTACAAGTTTTCAGTCATAATGGATGCTGAATTTTATAGGAGCCATTTATTTTTAAGAGAAAGTACACGGACAAGTGATTTTATTTGGTTTAAGAAAAATTTCTTGGTTAAATGTAGATAAATAATCCACATTTAAAAGAGCTACGACAACTGACTTGAATTTTTAAAACGGAAATGACTCTTTCCTGGACATGACAGCATGAACAAAGAAGAAACATCGAAGAGACGACTAAATGAGATAGACACAAATACATTTACCTATTAGGAAACAGAGTTTTCAACCCTAGAATGTATTCTATATTCTTTTTTTTAGAGATAGGGTCTCGCTCTGTTGCCCAGGTTAGAGTGCAGTGATGCAATCATAGTTCACTGCAGCCTTGAACTCCTGGCCCCAAGTGATCCTCCTGCCTCAGCCTCCCAAAATGCTACAATTACAGGTGTGAGCCACTGTGCCCAGTCTTCAACTTTAGAATATATTCTATTTCACTACTGATTACATAATAAAATGCATGCCTTAGAAAAAAATTACCAGTAATTCCTAACTTTAACTTTCGTTCAACTTCTTCATCTTTGCTTAAAATGAAATCTATAAGGCCATTCTAGTTATAGAGTTTTCGGATTCTGTAATCCTTTCAAAATATCTTAAGTTGATTTTGGCCAAAACAGAAAAGCTGGAACCAGACTAGCAAACAACTATAAAACAGAATGAAATATCAGAGGCAACTGTTTTCAGCAGTAAGCAAGGCAGCATGCGACGGACAGCCCTGAGAGAAGAGACACTAAGGAGGCCAGCCCGCCACTGCGCCTATAGGCGTCTTGTGCAGGGACAAGATCCTGACTGTGGCACAAAGCTGGGGCAAAGGCCAGCCTGAGGGTGTCACTCAGCCGAGGAGGATGCGTCCAGGTGAAGGGCCCTGCAAGTCCCTGGCTGAGTCAAAGCAAAGCAGTCAAAGTAAACCAGTCAAAGCCAGGGGAGAAAATACAGCAGAACACTAACAAATAGTCTGTTGGTCCCAAAGCCGGCAGGAAAGGAGCAAAAGAAAAGAAAAAAAAACGTAAGAGACAAACGGGAAACAAACAGCAGAACGACAGACGTGAGTCCGCCCATATCAATAACTGCATTAAACAGAAACGGACTGTATTAGAAAACCGTGCAAAAAATAATAACGGGTTCACCAAGGGAGAAACACAACTAGCACATACGGAAAGCTGCCATGTGAAAAGTAATAAAACAGGTTTAGCTGCTAACAAGGAACCCAAAAACAATGAAAATGCCCACTTTTCATTAGATGTGAGGAAATGGACATGCTCAGGCATGGAACAGAAAAGTGTCAACAATCTAGGTAACCTGAGATTCCACTTCCAGGAATCTCTACCCTTAGGAGACACTGGAGAGGAGGCCACAAAGACCTAGGCAAGAATTTTCATCTCAGTATTGCTAATCACGGCAAAAGCCTGCACCACGCCAGGGCCCTGCTGCAGGGGCCCGACGGAACGGCCCATCACAGCGCATCCACGCGGTGGGACAGCAAACAGGCACCTGCTGGACGGCGACTAACAGACGAAATGCAGATTGTTGAGTAAGAGGCAGTTTCCAAACAAGCCTATGTGCGACAGCAGCGTGTGTGTGCAGTCACACAGTCACAGGCACCTGCTGTGCCTGGGCCTGGACCCACTGCACTCATGATGCTCACAAGGCAGCCAGAAGACAGGGCACCAAGTATGGTGTAAGCTACCAAGGAGAAGACTGCCCGGAGGCCAGCCCACAGGGCAGGGGGCCCGCCGTGGGTGAGTGTTCCAGGCAGAGGGGCGAGCTGGGGGCAGACTTCCTCAGGGAAGGAAGCCACCAGCAGGTTCCAGGAGCCGAGGGGAGGCTGCGGGCTGGAGGGCAGCAGGCAGTGCCAGACAAGGAGGCGGCAGGAGCCATGCAGTGGTGAGGATTTCGGATTTGATCCTCAGGACAATAAAAAGCCACTGAAGGGATTTCAGCAGCACAGAAACCAAATGAGATCTAAATTTTAATAAAAACACTTGCACTCAAACTGGAGGAGACAGAGAAGAGGCAAGGACGCTCCTGTGTTCAAAGAAGTGACAAGGGGACAGCAGCAGGGCTGGAGAGAAGTGTGGGGAATTCCCGCTTTAGGAAAAGTGGAAGGAGAAGGCTGGGACTCTGCTGAGCAACTGGAGGGATGGTGGTGCCATTCACCAGGCCAGCAAAGGTGGTCCGGGAGGAAGACGGTGACGTTCAACTCGAAGGTGCTGAGCCTCAGACGCCTGTGAGGTGCCAAGGGACGGCGCGGGGCTGCAGGTAAACATCCAGACGGGGCTCCCAGGAAAGCCTGGCCTGGGCAGACAACCAGACATCCTCCCCACCACCTGCCGCTCCACCACGGAAGTTTCCTCCTGAGCCCTGCAGCTCTGAAAACACCCTTTCGCTGGCTCCAGATGCGAATGGCCACTTGGGCAGGTATCAAATTCTTGCCCTGCCATGTTTCCCATAGAATTACGAAACTTCTTGTAGATTCTTTCAACACATAATGCTGCAAAGGTCTGTGGTCAATCTGATTTTTGTCCATTAATCAATCAGCTTTTTGGCTTGCGTCCTTGGTAGCACTTTCCTGATACTTGACAGCCAGCAATTTCATCAGGATGTTCTCAGTCTCATACTGAAACCATTTCCTGACTCTGGGGGGGCCTTTCCACCGGCACAGTCATGTTTTCAAGCAGAACCGCCCCGCGGCATCTGTTCCGTCTGTCCTCACTCCCTTCGTGAACACCGACGGTCACGTCTGGGCTCTGCCCCGTTCCTATCATCTCTTTTATAAGTTCCCATGGCTTTGTCATTTCCTCTTTTATATTCTGCGAGGGCTTCTCAAGTGTGCCCCAGACATCACTGGATGTTTAGTCCGTGGTGTCATTTCTTGCTTTTATGGCTTCAAAAAAATCCTTTGTTCCTACAGTTACTTCTTTATGTTTCCTTGATGGAGCTCCCTGACTCAGCCTCCCCGCCTGCTGCTGCCCACCTGCCGGCCCCTTTCCTTCTCAGCCCGTCTTTGCCTCATTTTTTATCTTTTGCGTAATTGTTGGTATTTCCTCAGATTCTCAGAGCACAGCGTACATGTTTACTGAAGGACCATGTCCCACAGGGAGCCTTCCCCAAAGGGCATTCGCCGTCTTCACAACGCGGACTCCTTTCCCGGGTCCCCGCTCTGCTCGCAGACGGCGTGAGGGGCCCACGCTTGGGTGCTTTGAGAAGCCGCCCTCTGCTCGCAGTGTGGAACAGTGGGGCAAGAGGATGTGCATAGCCCTTGTCAAGGGTCCAGTATCCAACAGGCACAGGCAGACGATCTACCAGGGGTTGGTCCACAAGGGAACGTCAGTGCGTCTCTCCTCAGGGACTCGCGCCACCGTCAGGCTGAGCGGGCGGGCCTCCACACGGGGCCCACCGCCCCGCAGCCAGCATCCTTCCAGGCACTGCTGCTCACAGACACAGGCCTGGCCCTCGCCTTCCTGGCTTCCAGCATGGAACACACCCTGCTGAACCTGGGAGCTCTTCAGGACCCTCTTCCAAATGTCACTGAGCCCCAGCAGGGAAAAAGAATTCAAAGAGCAGCCCTATCCCCACCTGTGCCTACAACCCCCCAAAGGCGTCAGGGCGGTTGAGCCAGCGTCTCCTCCAGGTAGGCCCCACACGCTTCCCTCCAATCCAGCCCCATCTACATATCCCAAGAAACATCTTAAAGGTTCTGGGATGTAGATGCAGCCCTCCCCGGTTCCCCACCCCCCATTTTTATGTCCCATTAGTTTCACCGGGATTCTGAGAGGGAGGAAGATAAACTCTTGCGCTCAAGCTACCCCAGCTAACCTAGAAGTTCTATGGAAACAGAATTTTGAAAAAATACCAAGTATCCTACTGAGTCCTGTCAATGTACAAGAAAAATAGTTGCCATTCTGCAAATAGAGAGTGTCCTCAGAAAATGAAAATAGATGAGTCACACTCAATAGAGCTTAGGAAAAACTGGTATCGAGCGCTCGAAAGAATTTAAGTCATTAGAGAAGATGTTCCCAGGAAGGATCCATGTTCCCGATCCTCGTTTTATGGCTACAGCACTCTCATTTAAACACATCAACTAATACATCTTCACGGAAATCTAAGTTATTAACACACTTTTATCTCATTTCTTTACATCTTGCATTCCTCTAATGTCTCTACACAGTGTATTTATCATTTTGAGTTTTCAGGAGTTCAAAGACTAAAAGGTGTGTGCAGGTGTTTCTTTTAAGATACTGTTTGGATCATCTCATCTTGGGGCGGGGGGGAGGTGACTCATGGGGCAATGGAGTCTGCTCAGGGAGCGGCTGGGCTCAGGAGGGGCAGGATCTGCTTCTGACACAGCGGCCGGGGAACAGACTCCACGTCTGTCCACACGAGCGAGAAGAAGATACTGTAGGTGGCCCGAGCCCAGGTCACTGCACGGGGCAGCAGTGTACGTATCTTCCTATTGGTTAGGAAGATACTTGAGATCTGCCTCAACACAGAGAGCTTCCCATTCAACTTAGCCACGTCCCAGAGGACACTGCTCCCCAGGAGACAGGCTGCTTCCTCCCTGTGCATGACGCCAGGTCTTCTGAGGATTTAATAGGACCAGCCGTTGTGTGTAAGAACCAAAGGGCCGGGGTAAGCAGCTTCCCCACTTTGTTCCTCGAGAGATCAGAGAGGCCCCCCGAGTAAAGCTGGAAGGTACCACCCCATCCCTAGCTGCACTCGAGAATCACCTGGGGAGCACTTTTTACAAAATCAATGCTAGGCCCTGCCCAAAGATCGACCTAATGGAGGGGCCCAGGCAGCAGTGTTTCATAAAAATTCTCTGGATGGTTCTAATACACAGACCATCCTGAGCAAATTTCAAAGGACACAAGGTTCTAAACTTCACTTGCTTTTCTGGCTGAACTACATTGGAAAAAAAAATAAAGTTCCTTGCTCTACATTTTATAATTCCTTTCCACACCATACGCAGTGGCAGCAAAAAAAAAAATCTAAGTTTAAAAATATACTTTAAAAGTGTTTTTCTCTTTTCGCTATCGTTTCTAGAAATGACCATTAGGATTTAAAAATTTTTTTGTTTCCATCCTTCTATTAACTAATTGGATTTACTATTTTAAATGCATTACTAAAATATGCATCATTCCCTACAGAGCCTAAAAACATGAATAATTCTCTGTCGTGCCTATTGCTGTAGCCTTTCCCTGTCATTGTGGCTCCAGTTTTACTTTTGTATATTTAGCCTTCTAAATTCTTACCATATTGAATAGCTCTAAAAACACCAGATAAAATAATCACACCCAAATTGACCACTAATCCTAAAAGGCAGTTACTGGGCAACGTGAGAACCACTGAACTGAATGGCTGGATGTCACGGGGCAGGAAATAAACATCCAAACCTGTAGCGAGGAGTGGCCAGGAGATCAGAGGTCCGCAGCAGAAAACAAATTTCATAGAATTAGTTATGAACACAAGAAGCGAGTCCAAGGACTAGATGAGCAAAGGAAAATTCAAATAACAGACAGTCAGGCCCCAAATACCCAAGAGTGGCAACACCATAGACACAGAGATGATGGCACCGTGTTGCGTCTACATGCGAGAAGGTGTCTGCAGCTGATGCAGAATGAGGAGGCTTCGCAAAGCCTCTCTACTGCCGACCTACACGTGCCCTGCAGGCAAGACCAAGAGCAACCTGGTACTAGTCAGCAGTTACTGACCACAGAACCACGTGAGCCCATAGTGATACCAGGTTTGCAAACTGCAGGCAAATGAGCAGCTTCGGACACAGCAGGCTTTGGGAAAACAAGCCACTGGAGGGCATCGATTTCTGAGCAAGCCAGAGAGAAGGTTCTCGGCCTCAAAGTCTCATCAGATCTGAGAACCAGATCACTCCTCAGACCTAAACTGCTCTAGGGCCCAGGAAAAAACACAGGGTCCCAAATTAATTTATAAAACTAACACAACCTTGATTCTAAAACCTAACAACAGCAACACACGCACACTTGAAAACTTCAGGCCAACTTCACTTGAATGTAAGGTTCTACTTTAAAATATTAGCAAACTAAATACAGTTTTACATTGGATAGGTAACAGATGGTGACATTTTAGGAGTGTGAGAAATGCTCAACATTAAGGATTCTATTAATATATGATAATCTCAATAGCTGCCAAACGGTTGACAACATTAACATTCATTTCTGATTGAATACCTAGAACGGTGCCTAGCACAGGGCAGGTGACAGACGGTAGTGAACGAATGAACACTGGCTTGTAAAACATGATAATTGGGGCTGGGAGTGGTGGCTCACACCTGTAATCCCATCACTTTGGGAGGCTGAGGCAGGAGGATCGCTTGAGGCTGGGAGTTCAAGACCAGTCTGAGCAACACAGTGAGAACCATCTCTATAAAAAATTTTTTAAAAATTAGCCAGGCACGATGGTACATTCTTATAGTCCTAGCTACCCTGGAAGCTAAGGTGAGAAAATTGCCTAAGCCCAGGGGTTGGAGGTTGTAGTGAGCTATGATGATGCCACTGTAGTATAGCCTGGGCAACAGAGTGAGACCATGTCTCTAAAAAAGAAGTAAATAAATAAAAATAAAAAAAGACATGATAATTTATAGTCATAAAACAAGTTTATATGAGGAGGTAGAAAAAGGCTAAATAAACACTAGTAACTTAAGAGTTCAACTTAAGAAATTAAGAAAGAAAGTCAGTAAAGAAGGAAATGAAAGAAAATTAGAGATATTAATGAGAAAAAAAAAAAAAAAGAAAGAGGACCGACAAAGCCAAAAGTCAGTGGTTTGGAAAGACTAATGACAAATTTCTGAAAAAACGGATTTTTAAAAAGGGGGGGGGAAGCATAAGTAATATTATTATTGATGGTAAAAAGAGGACAAAACCAAACCACATATAGAGCAAATAGTAAAGAGGTCTATCAAGAACTTTTTTCCAATAAGCTTGAAAATTTTAAAAAACTAATAGCCAAAACTGACTCAAGAACAAATAAAAAGCCTGAATATTCTCATAATTAATACAGAAATGAAAACAGTTAAGTTTTTCCCATAAAGAAAACAACAAACTTAGATGATTTTACAGGTAAAACCATCAAATTGTCAAGAAATATATTGCCATGATACAATCTCTTCCAGAAAAGATAAAAAGCAAGAACACGCCTCAGCTCATTCTAAACATCCGCACAAAAACAATACCAGGGATCATACAAGGAAAAGAAAACTACGGGCCCATTTCATTCATGAATATAAATGGAAAAATACTAATTAGCAACTGGAATCTAACAGTGGATTAAAGAAGACAATATAACGTAACAATGCTGGGTTTATCCCAGGGACATAAGGACTGTTCACTGTCAGTAAAGCTACAAATGGCACTTAGTGAATTAAAGAAGAAATGTAACAGAATCATCTCAATCAATGCAGAAAAGGCATTTAACAAAATCCAACACCCATTCACAACAAAGCCCCACACTGGAGGGAAAACAGAACTTTCCCAGTATGTCAAGTTACTAAATGCTACAACAAATATCGGAGAAGGGTAAATCCTAGAAGCATTCCCCTTAACAATCAGGAAGGAAACAGGCTGCCCACATCATCGCTGCTATCCTACAACAAAGACCAGAGAGGAGGAAACGAAGCCACCACGGCTCAGATGACACAAACAGCGGCGCAGCAAGGGCGAGGGGCAGGACTACAGCTCCAACTCGAGTCCCGGCTTGAACACTCACTGGTCGTGTGGTCTCAGACAGGTCCTTCCCCTCCTCATGCCCCAGTTTCAAAACGGGGACAACAACGGTATCTAAATCTCACTATTATCTATGTTGTTATCTTTGTAAGGCTTTTACAACAGAGCCTGGCACACAGCGCTATTAGGTGTTTGCTGCTATTACAGCATAGAAAACACAAAAGAATCAACAAATATTTAATACAATCACTTTATCAAGGAAGCTGTTCATAAGTCAATAGCATGTCTACCTCCAGCAACAAAAGAATTAGAAAGCAATTTTAAAACACACAGTATTGACAAAAGCAGAATAAACTATAGAGTAAGATCTAACAGAAGGTGTAAACAATCTCTGCAGAGAAGATCATGAACATTTACTGCAAGACAGTAAAGAAGGCCTAAACAAAAGGAGAGAGTATTGTTCATGAATATGCCAGCTAAAATCCCAAGAGGGTTTTTTACAGCACTCAATAAGTTGGTTATAATATCTATATGGAAGTGGAAAGGACCAATATTGCCAAGTCATAGCTGAGGAAGAATAAGAAGCAGCTGGGTGCAGTGGTGTGCACCTGTAGTCCCAACTGCACAGGAGACTGAGGCAGGAGGATCACTTAAGGCAGAAGTTCGAGGCCAGCCTGGGCAACATAGTAAGACCCTATCTCTGTATAAAAAAATTAAAAATATATTTTTTTAAAAGAAAGGGGGTGGTTTGCTACCAGATACAAGGCCTTATTATGAAGCCACAGTAAATAAAGCAGGTGGTATTAGTGTAAGGCTAGTGTGGAACACTGTAAGCTACAGCCTGTGGGCTGGCCCACCCCCACCACCTAGTTTTTTGTACAGCCCATGAGCTAAGAATGGTTTTTACATTTATAAATAGTTGAAAAAGATATTTTAAGAATATTCTGTAACACATGAAAGTTATACAAAATTCAAATTTCAGTGTCCGTAAATAAATAAAGCTTTATTGGAACCCAGCCACACTCCTTCATTTACACATTGTTTGTGGTTGCTTTTGCACCGTGATAGCAAATCTGAGCAGTGGCAACAAAGATCCTATGGCTGTCACAGCCGAAATATTTACCCCCTGACCCTGTACAGAAAAGGTCTGCTAACCTCTGGTGGAGTCAACACCAAAAGACCCCCATGCATATGGAACTTTCACACACGGCAGACACAGCAATGCAGGTTAATGTGGAAAAGAGGAAAAAATGGTTACGCATATGGAAAAAAAAAGAAATTGCACGTTATCTCACAGAATACAGGAAAATCAACTCCAGGTGGATTAAGCACGTAAATGTCAAAACAAAGCTTTGTTTTTTTAAGAAGAATAAATATCTTTCTGACCTTGGAATAAAGAAGGATTTCTTAACTCAGACAAAAAGCATTAGCCATACGAAAAAGACTGAGGAATCGGAACATTAAAATTAAGAACTCAGTCATTAAAAGACACCATAAAGAAAGTGAAGAAAAAAACTTTTAAGTAAATGATGATTTTAATGTGATTTCACTTCCCTTAACACCCCCATTCTTACCATCTATTATTATTATTATGTTATTTTTCCACAGAACTAATTTTTCAAGAACAGGCTTAGGGCCTTTGCATTCGATTCTGTAGTGATAGTTATATTCAAATCTATACGCTTAATCAGTTTTAATTCTCAATTCATTTCATTTATACCAACGCTGACCAATAGAAATACGCAAGCCACAAATGTAATTTGATATTTTCTACTAGTTTAATTTAAAATGTTTAAAAAAAGGTGAAATTAGTTTCAATAAATTTTATTTAATGCAATATATCCAAATCATTTCAGCATGTAATCAATACAGAAATTACTAATGAGACATTTTACGTTCTTCTTTTCTTACATAGTCTTGGAAATCTGGTGCGCATTTTACACTTACAGGACATCTCATTTGGGACCGGCCACCTTTCAAACGCCCAAAGCCATATGGGGCTAATGGCTCCTGCACTGGTGAGCCCAGGCCCACACTCCGCCTCTCCCAAGGTGCAGGTCTGGGGCTTCTTTTGATGTGTGTTTTTTGATTTCTTAGGTATCTAGATAGACTATATGCATATTTTGTAAGCAACTTTTTTTTTTCTCGAGAAGAAACCAAGAACAGTATTTTTTTTTTTAGCTAATCTGGGTATGTGTTCCATTATTTTTACATATGAAATGATGACCTGGGTAAATAATAAGAATCTTGAGTCAGTATGTTTCTCTCCAAATGCTGCAGAAACTGTTCCATTTTCTTCTAGCATTTAGGGCTGTAGAAAGTCTAAAGGAAATCTGACTTAGGTTATTTTGAAAAGAACTTATTTTTTTCTTGCTGTACAGTATACTTGTAGGATTTTTTTTATTGTTGTTTGAAAAAAAGAAAAACCCTTGATCTCAACGATATTGCCAATATTGTGAGTTCCCTTTTTACCAAGAACATGAAAGCCCTTTTTTAAGTGTAGATTCAAAGTTAAACTTCTTGCTCTTCGTGAAAAGTACCAAAGCACCTCTAAAGAAACATACTTTTATGTTTGATGTCACATTAACTTAGCTCAGAAAGCTATTAAGCTTCGTTCTTATCACACTTGACTTAGAAATCTGTATTGCAGCAGAAAACCACATCGCAAGAGAGCTCTGCCTGTCCTCGCTGCTCAGCGGCCTGCAGTCCGGCTGCACCACGACGGGCTTAAAGCACCGCCTGGTGTCAGCACGGGGCTCACAGAGGCTACGGCACTCCTGGCCCATCCTTTTTCCTCCTTGAAGCGTCATGAAAAAACGTCCAGGCTTCCCCTAAATGCATGTGGCTTCATTTTTTTCATATCTGGCATGTGCTTCCTCATAGTTTATCATTCCTTCCCTTCCATTTCCCCCTTTCTAACTTCTATTCAATTAGCTATGGAATTCGTCAACAGTTGATGACAGTGTGCTAATGCCTAGTACTATGCTAGCCACGAGACCGAAATGAGAGACTCCTGTATTCACCCTTACAGATCCCTACTCCAGGGGAAAGTGTGTAACTGGTCTTCCCCTTCCCCTCTTCCCTCCTGAACCATTCAGTCCTGAAGCCTTTAGGTGGGCAAAGCAAGGCAAGCACCTGCAGGTGCAGGGGTGGGAGAGCCCAGAGAGGGAGGACGTCTGTGTGAGGGGAGGGTCAGCAGCCCAGCACAGGGTGGAGAGGGCACCTGTGGGGCCTCGGGGACCAGGCCAGGAGGGCATCTACACACGGAAACAGTGGTCCAAGATCCCTCCCACATGGATGGGATCAGGAACGGGGTGGGTGACGCAGGTTTCCGTCCAGGTGAGGGGTAACAGCAGCATGGGAGATTGCCTTCACACAGCAAGCTAACCACATTACTAACTGTGTTAAGGAGAATGGGAGCCGGTTTTCTCACTACTGGAGACACAAATTACAGATACAGAAAGGGAGAAAAGTAGAATGGACCCCGTGGTACTGCAATGGAATTGAAGGTGTGTATTAGTGTGAGCCCATGGTTATCAGCACTTTAGATCTAGAAACACAGATGCAGATGTTTAGACACACACACATACATTTACGCACACACACACACATACAGAGACATGCACCCTTTCCCCACTCTGTTACTAAGAGGACCTGAGAGCTGAAACACTCCAAAAGCAGCGAGCACACCATTCTCCACTAAAAGGAACCAGGAGAAATGGCTGATTCTGGGGCCAGGGCAGGGAAAGGCCCAGAGCCAGAAAGCATGGAACAGTCAAAGAGTAAGGGTCAGGGTAAAAGGACACAGAGCCAGCTGGAAGGGGCTCTCACAGCCAAACCCGAGGCAATCGGAGCATGAAAATCTTGACAGTAAGAGATTATAACCCACTGACTAAAACTGAACGCTGTGAGCCAATAATGACGCAAATCAGTGATTAGTAAAGAACAGGACACTGACTTTGTTCCCAAGCACTTCCCCACAAAGCACCACAAGTACAGGGCGAAAAGGAGAAACTCGACAATGCAGAAGCCAGCAGACAGCACCTCCATCAGGAGACTGAGGTGAACATCGGCAGCAGTGGACAAACAGAAACCTCACACCACCCAGTGGGATGCAGGAGAGGAGCTGGGCCTCACTTCTGGAAGACTCCGACCCAAGATGCAAAACCTGACTGTAATCACGAGGAAACCCCAGACAAACGCAGACTGAGGGACATTCTGGAAAATAACTAGCTTGCAATCTTCAAAACTGTCAAGGCCTTGAAAGTTAAGGGAGCAGTGACCAAGTGCTTGGGCCTAAAAGAGACGAGCAAAGCACGGCAGCTAAACAAACGTCCACAATTCTGGACTCGGTGCTTCTGCAACAGCGAGGGGCAGAGCAGGAAAGACCCTACACTGAGGGCAATGAAACACACTCCATGCTTAAGTTAAATTTAACACAACAAAACATCACTATCAGTAACCTCAGAAGTGCCTGAAATCCCAAGTGTCTTGCACAACTTCAAATGTTTTGCCTGCTTCTAAATCTTTCTTAAAAAGCTGTTTTGAAAATTGTTATAAAGTAGTTGCTTTGTTTAGTTTTTACTATTACAGCATGATTTTCTATCATTTTTTGCTGCAAATAAACTCTACTTATAGTACAATAAAAGCTTTGTTAAGCTACCTAGAAGCCTACTCAGTACCAAAATTAGTATATAGTTATATTAATACTAATATTAATATACAGAAATTACTCCTAGCTCTAAAAACAAATAAAACTCTGAGACTATATCATGTTTGTATAACACAGTGTGTCAAGTAAGAGTATTAAGATACAGTGTATTTTATTTATAAATTATTAATAACTTAATGTTTAAAATAAATATATTTCTGTTTTAACATGTTTTTTTTCTTTAAGGGATTTAAGAATATTCCTGAAAATTTAAAGCTTACACAAAGCAAACCCTGACATAAAACAAGCCCCTCACTAAGTGGGGGTCAGTCCTGGCCTCTGCAACAAGTATTATAAGAATTTTCAAGAGTCTTAAAGGGTCTCATGGGGGCCAGGAGGTATCTACTGGCCAGAAGAAAATGTTTGGGGATTGCAATCAGAAAAATCTTGATAATATTCCAATAGGAAAAATTATATTTGTATTCCTATAAATAGGAAATCAAAGCATTTTAATGCCAAGAATTTTAGTTTTTCTTTACTCTAAAATATCCCTTTCTAATCCATACCCTGGAGAAAAGTAATAAAAGCCGTGCCATTATTTTGTCCATTTCAGCCCTCCTGAGCCTGTTTTACCCACATTAAATTAAAAACTCAATAAAAGCTAATTCATTCAGCCACGCCCTGTTCCTCTAGCAATAGCTCTTCACTGGAAGCTGCTTTTCAAGTCAGAAACAGAGAGGAATAATAAAGAGATGGGAACTAGAAAAACAAAACGAACACGCTTCTCCCTTAAAACAGTGAGCACAATGAGTATGTTTTAGAAAGGATGAAAACAACTAAGAATTTCTTAAAAGTGGCCATGAAATAAATTTCTTAAAGTGAAGCCAAAGAAACACGGAATTTCAGGATTGAAACAATTCTGGAAACAAGCTGCTCCACCTAAAGGCGAGGGGAGTTCACTGAGCCGGCCTGCACTGCACGAGCTGGTCACACGCTGCCAGGGCCTGTGGCGCTGGAGCCACGCGTGCGGCTCCCTCCTGCGGTTGGAGCCTGAGCTTGGCGCCGGGACAAGGCTTTGGATCCGGGCTCTGGAGCGTGAGGCCTTGGGCAAGGTATGCGGTGCTCCTAAGCCTCCATTTCCTCAGCAGCGAGCCGTGGTGCGGGCGAAGGAGACCGTGCGTGTGAAGCCCGGCACAGGGAGGGCTCAACGTGGGCTCTCAGAGCTGCCACCACTTCAGCCAGGTCTCAGCCACGCCCCACGGTCTCTCCGGGAAAGCACAAGGGCCGAGGAGACCCAAGGCCAACCCAAACTTGACCAAAGGCCCAGGATCACTTGCTCAGCTAGGTCGTTTCTCAGCCATTCCTTTTAAGTCCTGATTTCTAACACACGAACTACTTTTTAATGAGGGACAACGCATCCCCAGTCTGTCCCTGTCACCAGGCAGCTGAAGCTTCTGTAACTTGTGAGCAAGCTTCTTTTCTTTCACTACTGCTCTCCGGATACCCTCCTGCCCTTTTCTCCACTGAGCTTCACCGTCTTTTATAGTTACTTGACTAAATTCAGTCTGGATTCTAATCCGTATCAACTGAGTCCATCCTGTGGCTACTTAATATAATGACATGCTCCCCTCACCCATTCGTGGCTGTGGCGCAGCGTCTGAACACCAGGGTCTACGCTACTTAGCAACTGAACTGACACGCACAGGCCGTCGGAATCAGACTAAAGACACTTCTCACGCAAAGCACAGAATATTGATGGGATTAAGCCCAGAAATGACCTATCAGGCCAACAACTAGAATCTGAAACACTGAGGGATATAATTTGATATGAATTTCAAACTGACATTTGGAGTAAAAATTAAATCTTCATTCATCACATTATCGTCCATGGAGTAATCATAACAGATGACGACTATTCGATTTGGAGATGTTTTTGACAAAATACCTAATAATATTCTCATAATCAAATTTTCTTGTCATATACATACGTATTTTTTTCAGGTGAAATACACAGATATTTTATAACTATCAAGAACTTTGTCTATAGAGAGAAGGCCTATATCCTCATAATTATCTTTATAATGTTCATTACATGTAATATTTTAATGACTTCCAAACCATTTTTGTGGTCTGTAATATATCCATGGCATACATCTATAAATATTTTTAAGTGATACATGCTGGTGTCTGATTTTTACAAGATAATGTGGTGGTGACAATTTAACTTTATACCCAAAACTTAAAATCCTCAGCCTGCACATTAGAAGATACTGCATTTAGAGACCTGACCCGCGAATATAAAACTATCATCTTATTTCCTTAAAAACAGAAACAAAACTCCCAAGAAACGAACAAAAAACCCCACTGTAACCCTTCATGACTAGAATCAGTTTCGGTAGTTTCCCCAATTTAAAGTCTCACACCGGTGAAGAAACACTGTAGCACGGGTCCCCTTTTATTTCATTCACAGTAATTTCATGGAAACAGTACGCCTCGCAAAGGGAACGTCTAACAATACTAGGACTGCAAATATCCAAAATAAAAATACTTTCGTCAGGTGTAGGACTTCAGTGAAGCAGAGATTTTGAGTAATGTCTGTCTACAAGAGTTAAAATATTTGTGATGTAACTGCACCATCTACCTACCAAAAAATATAATTTCAAGTTCTATTCAGATCACCAAAATAAAACAGAGTAAGACTGAAACCCCATGCAACAATTTAGCTAAATATTATTTGCTATACACTATTTATTTTAATTAAAATATAACATGTCCATGATAAGGTCATTTTATCCATCAAGAGCCATTTCAAGACATATATTCTTATATTCCCAAATAAATGTTTCTTTAAGATATCATCCATAATCTCTATTGACATTTGCTTGCTTACGACGACTTTCTTTCAGAAGGGCAACAAAAAACACACATGCAGGTCAAATTCAACACACGCCACGTCCTCGTCAGGACAAGCCGGACGTGTGGCCTCCTGCACTCCCAGAACAAGGCACAGCTTACACGACCAAGACAGTGGGAAAGAACAGAATCACAAAAACTATAAATGAACTAAAAGAGGAAAAAATCTAAACAAGAAGTACTGCAAGAGAGTCTATTTCAAAATAAAGAATTTAATGAAAAGAAAAAGCATCTGAAAATTACATTCCGTTGGAACAGACGTACAATGAAAGCGAGAAATGAAGGGAGACTAAATGTAAACGGAGACTGAAAAATTAGGAGTGAGAAATATTCAAACAGTAATTCAAAGTAAATGCACAAAGTTTGAAACTGTTGGCCGTCACTTTAAAGTATCTTCATTTAGAAAGCCTTAGAAAGCAAGTATCTTTAAAGCATAAGAAACACTGTAATAAAAACTTCTCGTTTAGTGTTTTCCAAAACCTTCTTCATAAACCTGAAGAAAGAAAGAAAATGCTGGCAGGAGCTAATATCTTACTATTAACAAAGTTTATATTTCCTCAGGAAAAGAGAGCAAGTCAGTCAGGATGACGAAGAAAACGCTTCAAGCGGTCTTACTCACATCTTTACTCTATAACGCACTATTCAAGTCCATTAGCACAATAAGAAACGGCTTTGCTCCCAAGGCAACTTCAAAGGCCGGCTGGAGAAATGCCCAGACGAAAAACACGCATTTCCTCAGCATTGAGAAGACGCTTCCTCCCCCAAAATAAAGAGTGTCTAAGGAAGGGCATTCCGCAACTTACGTGAGGAGCAGAGAAAACACCTACTATTTGACTTCTTGAATGAGACACAAGATAAGCAATTAGTATGACTAATATGTATAAACCAACGATGAAAGACACAACCCACATGCTTTGAGGACATATTCTTACACTGGCCTCTCTGTGAAATCAAAAAGGGTGCTCTGAAGCCTGGATCCAAAATACATCTAGAAAGTAGACACGTTTTGCAAGCACTTTGAGACATGTATAAAAGCTGATCATAAACTAGGCCACAACAAAATTCTCATCAATTCCAAATAATCAATACCATTATATTAGATATTATCATCAAAAAGACTTTAAAAATCTTTAAGCTTAAAAGCAAAAAAAAAAAAAATCCTAATAACCCACATGCTAAAGAAGAAATCATACCAAAGTATTTCATATTAAAATTCACGGAATTTTTAATATTCAGTATAAACTTAATATTCAAGGAATGCAGAAGCTAATGATAAAGCATGCTTATAGGAGATGTATAGTCTTAAATATATTTAGGTTTAAAAAGACTAAAAACAAATGAGCTAAGTGTTTTACTCAAGAGGTGAGAAAAAGTAAACACCCAAAGAAATTGAAAGGAAAAACAAAGAGTAGAAACTAATAATAAAACAAAATATCTACAAAACCTAAAGATTCTTTTCTAGAGAGTATGTATTTTAATAGTTTTTCAAAGTCTCATCAAGGAATAAAAAGACACAAAATTTTTGGAAGAAAAGGGGAACCATAACTACAGATACAATATTTTTGAATCATAAAAGCATACTTCAAACGTTTTCATGCCACGACTGTAAAACGTGAATGAAGGAACACTGCGGAAGAGACAGCTGGTCGACCCCGTTTCTGATCTCCGCTTTGGCAGGGCTTCCTACCACCGTGTGCAGCCCACATGTGAGAGATGTGCTGGTTCCAGAAACCCTCGGCCCCTCGCCAGGCAGGCAGCCTCCTCCATTCGCCCCTGTGCCTTGCAAGTATTACCATTTTCTGGGCATGTCAGGCATGGAGAAAATTTGACAAGTTCCAGCCTGTCGTAATGGAATCCCCGATTGTCGGTTAAGCAAATGGATGCCTGAAATAAAGATTTCATTTTATGGTCTCCTTTGTGACCAAGTACTGGCCCATATAAAGTCAGTCATAACTTCCAATAAGTATCCTAGAAAAGGAGTGGCGTGCCTTCTCCTTCCTCCTTTTTCCTCTTTCTTGCTGGCTGGAATGTAATCTTGAAGGCTGGAGCTGGGACAGCTGTCTTGACCCATGAAGTGCTCTGAGCACGAAAGGTCACACATGGGGAGGGATGAGGCAGAAGGCGTCTGGCTCACTGCCTCCTGGACTGCTGCCCCCAGACTCTGACCCCCGAGATGAAACACTTTCTACTTCATTTAAGCCACTATTGTTTTAGATCTTTCTTTTGTTCACAGGCAAATCTAAACCTAACTGATTCAAATATTAATTACCAAAATAAACTGAAGAAGGAATAGAAAAATGGAATATAATCACTAAACAAGTCAACTTTGTTATAAAAAAAAAATTATCTTGAGAGAAGGGACACACTAACAACTTTAAGACTCCAATACTAAGAGTGAAAAGAACAGGAACAAGGACAGGGTCGGGGGGGTGGCTGGCACGGCAGGGGGGCCCCACAGGAGCACACCACCTGGAAGCCAAACACCTGGAAGGCTCATCAAGGAGAAGAGGGGAACCAGTTGCACCAAATGCTGCTGGTAATTCCAGTAAAACGAGGACTGTGAATCAAACACTGGATATAAGTGGGGGGTCAGGTGACCTCAACAAGGGCACTCATGGGGTTAGAAGAGAATGGGAAGAGGTGAATTGCAGACAGCAAGATATGCAGTCCTTTTGAGGCATTTTGCTACAACTTTGACAGGCAACGCAGTGGAGCAACAGTTAGTAGTAAAAGTCAAGAGAAGATTAGTAAATCCAATCAAAATCACAACAGGATGTCTCACGGAACCACAGAAACTGATTCTAAAATTTACATGAAACCATGAAGATTTAAGAATAGTCAAGACAACCTGGAGCGTGGGGAAGGAGTGGAGGGGAACACTTAGAAAGTCTTTCCCAAACTTTACAACACAGTACCCAAACAAGGAGGACACAATGGAGAGCCCAGAAATACACCCAAGAAGGACATCTGGGCTCACTACAGGTAGCATTACAAAGGCAGGGAGAAGGAGGGGTCAGATATCTACCACACAACATAAAATATAAATTCCAGACCAATCAGAGACCTCAATGTGAAAAAGAAACTAAAATTATTAAAAGAAAACTATTGAGACTACCTTTATAGCCAGAATAGAACAGATTTTCCAAACAAGGTTAAAAACAATGTATAAAGAAAAAGGCTGTTTAAATTTTGTATCAAAATAGAAAAGCTTTTTAAATAATAAAATATAAAGTCAGACACAAGTAATGGATTAGAAAAATATTTACAACATATGAGATACAGGGGATTAGATCCATTATACGTATTATACTTTGGAACATAGTTTAGCAGTTTCATAAAAAGTTAAACACACATTTGCCACATGACTCAGCAGCCCACTCCTAGGCACTGCCCACTCCCCGCCCCCTTATCTGCAGGTTCAGTTACTTGCAGTCTGAAAGTATTAAGTGGAAAATTTCAGAAATAAACAACTTGTAAGTTTTAAACTGCATGCCATTCTGAGTAGCATGATGACATCTTGGGCTGTCCCGCCCAGGCATGAGTCATCCCTGAGTCCAGCGTACCCAAACCACACGCACTGTGTGCCTGTTAGTCACTGGCAGCCGGCCCGTTATCAGATGGACCGTAGCAGTGTCGCAGTGCTTGTGTTCACACGCATCTTACTTAATTACGGCCCCAAAGCTTAAGAGTAGTGATGCTGACACATTGTCAAAATTGTTCTATTTTATTATTAGTAATTGCTGTTAATCTCTTACTGTGCCTAATTTATAAATCAAACTTTAAAATGGGTATGTATGCATAGGAATAAACATAGTATATACAGGGTTAGGTACTAGCCTTGGTTTCAGGCATCCACTGGGGGTCTTGAACGTATCCTCCAAGGACAAGGGGAGAGACTGCTATATTTACACAACAGGATGAAAACATTTGTCCACACAAAGACTTGTATATGAACGCTCCTAACAGCTTTATCTGTAATAGTCCAAGCTGGAAACAACCCAAGTGCTCATTAACTGATAAATGGATAAACACGTTGGTATATCCATACAATGGAACACTACTCATCAATAAAAAGGAATAAACTATTGGTACATGCTGCAGCATGGGTTAATCACAAAATAATTATGCTAAGTAAAAGCAGCCAGACACCACCACCCCCCCCAAAAAAACAAAAGACTACACACTATATGATCCAATTGATATCCAACTCCAGGAAATGCAAACTAAAGCACAGTGACAAAGAGCAGATCAGCGGTTGCCAGGAGACGGTGCATGGGGGCAAGGGAGCATGGAGAGAGGAGGAGGACGCAATGACCAAGGGCACAGGACATCTTTGAGGGTGATGGGTGTGTTCACCATCTTGCCTGCGAATGGCACAGATGTGTGGAAACAGAATGTCCGTTCCGCTGGGAGAGTAAATCGGTACAGACACTTTGAGGAGTCAAGTGGCAATATCTGGTGGAACCGGAGATCCGTGTACACCCTGGCACAGCAATTCTAAGGCTGGGCACAGCCTCTGAAGCTGGGGTTTGCAATCTACAGCCCACAGGCCAGATCCGTTTTGTAAATAAAGTTTTATTGACCAGAGCCAGGCACATGCATTACAGTGTCTACGCTGTGGCTGCTTTCATGCCCTATCAGCCGAGCTCAGTAGTTGCAACAGAGACCATACAGCTCAAAAAGCCTAAAATATTTACTATCTGGCCCTTTATGGAAAAAATTTGCTAATTCTTGCTTGAAGAGACACCGGCTCTTGCGTGCCAGGAGACATGGAAAGGAGCCCGTGGAAACACTGTTTGTAATAGCAAATGGCTGAAAAAAGCTAAACGTCCATCAGTAAAGGAATTAATAAACAAATAAAGGGCTACAAGTATTCAATTAAAATGAATAAACTAGATCTACAAGTATCAAAACAGGGAGAGTCTCAGAAACATGCTGTCTGAAGAAAGCAACTTGCATAACATCAACAAGGTAACATTAAACACTCACAAAACAACACTACATACATGTCAAGGTAGGGATACACACGGACTTCATCTTAGTGGTTGCCCTCAGGCATGGAGACAGGAGGAGGATGCAATGACCAAGGGCACACGACATTTTTGAGAGTGATGGGCGTGTTCACCATCTTGACTGGGAATGGCACAGATGTGTGGAAACAGAATGTCCGTTCCGCTGGGAGAGTAAAGTGGTACAGCCACTTTGAGGAGAAAAGTGGCGATGCTTAGGAGAATGGGATTAGGGCAGGAACAACAGCAACAAAAAAAAAACTTTGACTTTTCCTGTGCATTTTTATTTCTTTTATTTAAAAAAATCTAATTACATTGTTGTAAGAAGACCAAGTTAAATTTAATTCTGACGCTTATCAGTATCCTAAAGAAAACCATAAAGACACTTGCTGACTTTTCCCTACCCAATTGTAATACATGTCACCCCTGATTTTGACGTACTCACTAACTATACTTTTTCAAAGCAGTAAATGTTAACCAAACAAGAACATTTTTTCCTTTTATCATCTTAAGTCAAAAGATATATCAATCCGAAATTTACTCTTTTAAGGGAACTTTGAAACACAGTCCTGGTATGCTTTGTATAAAAAACATAGCTATAAAATTTAAACCAATGGACGTTTCAAAGGTTACCTAAACTAACAGCTTGGAGGGACACATTCAAGGTTTTCGAATGGGGCTCAGAAACATCACCAGGGACACCAGGACAACGCTTCATGTGCATAAAAAGGACATAACTAAAATTATGGACAGACTAAAATTGCATAACAAGACCACAGAAAAACATTTCTCCTTCCATAAGAGCAAACAGAGGTGCTGTCAGCAAAGCCTCGGCAGCTGCATTCTCCAGTCACTGTGGTTAGAAGGGCTCCCTCTGATGTTAGTCTCAATCGTACAGCTCTTGGCTATTTCAGGCCCTATCTTCATGATAGACTAGAGCATTTTAATCAGAATTATCTAAAACAAATAACCATTCATTCAGCTGGGGAAAAATACGTGTGTGTTCATGTGTGTACATACTCCCACATATAAACTTTTTGGAATTCCTGACTGATTAAGCTAAATATCTAAGAAACTTTTATTAAAAAAAAATATTTATCCTTACTATTTAAAGTGACGATAAGAGAAATCTGGCCACAGCACAGCAGGCACATCCCCTGGCCTGCAGGTGCTCACCTGACAGCCGTGTGCCAAGGAAAGGGCTGGTGGGAGATTGTTGGTTCCAACAAAACCATATCACGTATCTGCAGGGAGGACGGCTATGATTCAGGTACAAATAGAACACGCATTTGAAAGCCAGACTTGAAAACTTCCCCAGCTTCTTATTTTGCAATCATTCAGGGCCAGGCAGCCAGCTCCCAGAGTCTGTGCAAACAAAACCTGAGGGGGGACTGATAAGGCCTGACGGGGGGAGCCATGGAGCCTGAGCAGAGCAGATCTTCGGCTCTTGGCTCCTGAGCTCCTCAAGCGAGCTGCTGCCCACCCAGCGCAGGGCTGGATACGTCCAGAGAAGCAGCCCCACACAGAAAGAGCCCCCACAGTTTCTACCCTCTCAACTGGGCTGGGGAGGAACGGCATTTAAAGATGTAAGCAGACATTACTGATTTGAAGGATGCTGCTAATTGTTAAAGTAAATGTGTGAAACAGACTGCTAAAATGTCAGTGTTTGCAGAAATCATTCCATTACCTTCTCTCCAGGTTTGAGCGACTGCTGCAATTTCTCATAATCTTTCTTAGTCTCCAAAATTTTTTTCACAAGTCCACCTGTTGAAAATCAGTGGTTTTATGTTAAAAGTTTATTCTCTGCCCCTAGAAGCTACTCTAAATGGGTAGGAGAGTGGAAGAAACACTAAGCTCTTATCCTACCTCTTTCAACACTGAGAACAGTCTAATCTTTATTTGTCAAAAGATAGTCTACGATACAGTGATACCATAGCTGGCGGCGGAAATTATAAAATTTCAAAGTGTTTCAAGGAAATCAGCTCCTTGAAAAGCAAAAAACTTTGGAAGTAAAATTTATTTTCTGCCCAGGCACGGTGGCTCATGCCTGTAAATTCCCAGCACTTTGGGAGGCCAAGGAAGGAGGATTGCTTGGTGCCAGGAGTTCGAGACCAGCCTGGGCAACACAGCTGTCTTTACAAAAGACCCCATCTCTACAAAAATAAATAAATAAAATAAACAAAATAGATTTTCTACTCCATTTTCAAAGACTAAGAAGGAATATAGATTAACATCCGAAAATATAACTGCCTATTACAAATAGGTGTAACAATTATGAATTGCTTCTAAATACTAATACTTTTTTTATATCAGGGCAAGGGTATTCCATTTCTTTTATATGGGATAAATATCATATGAAAAAGCATTTTTTAAGTATTGTTTTACCCAAGGATGCAACAATATGAGGCTGACTGAATAAATTAGGGCACATCCACACAGCGGAGGACCATGCAGCCGTGAAGAGGAATGAGGACTACGTCTCCAAATTGCTATGGAATGAAGGCCAGCATATACTGTCAAGTTAACAAAAGAAAAGCAAGAGGAAGACAAGTACAGATACTGATACACACACACACTCATTTACTTACTTTTTTAAATGGAAGTATAAGACATATTTTTTACTGTTACCTATGGGAGGGAGCACAGAGGGTGCAGACCGGGATCAAAGCTCCACATCTCTGATAATACCTTGTTTTACCCATTTGACCTTAAAACGATGTGAATATCTTACATAAAAACATTAACGCCTAAAAATTGAAAGCAAAATGAAAAAAATTTACTGTCAAATTGGCAACCATATGCTAATGGAGAAGAATTATTCCATGACTTTAAAACAGAGTAACTGACTGCACATCCTTAACGGGATATACTCTAAGAATAAAAAGACGAATGGACCTACCAAAAAAAAAGTCCCAAAATATTTTCAGTAATCCTATTGTTGTTAATAACTAGTGGTGGTGCTCTAAAATCGCCGTGTACATGTTGTAGGATAAAGCACATCAACAGCTGATGTTGCTGAGAGCCGGGATTTGGGGCATGAGACGGAAGAGAGGCACATGTAAAATCAAAGGACCAAGACGTAACCCTATAATCCCAAATCCCAATCAGAAATATTAGTATGAACTCAGGATATGTATTCTTATTTTTAAAAAACGTATATTCCAGCTTTGTGCCATAAAACCGTCTAGAAACAAGGACCAACCCAGAAGCAACAGGAGCCAGGCTTCTTGGAGGAACAGCAGACATGGGCAAGGACACATACAAAATGAGCCTGGACCGTCTTGTCAATTCGGAAAACAAGGAGGCCACAAAGTCTACTGGGATGTGTCAAAAAGGCTCCCAGAAGATAACTGGAATAGGCGCCCACGGTCAAATACTGGGCAATTTAAACATGGGTTAAAAAAAACTAAGATGGAATGAAATGAAACACAATAATATATGTTAAAAATTCATGACTTCATACAGATACCAGAAATAATCCCCAAAACCAAAAAGTCCTCATTAGCTACCTTTCACGGGTGCCAGGAAACAAAGTCACTATAATGTCAAACCCCATCTCAAAAAACAAAAATGTCACTATCATGGAAACAGGTCAGTACAAGAAAAAGCATATAGCCTGTCTCTTCTGTAGGAGCTGTGCCTCAGGGTAGTCAAACCTCGGGGGGGTTGTACTACTGAGTTCTCTAGTTCGAGAATGCAGAAGGGAGGATCACATGCCAGTATCACCATTCTGCAAACCTTAGTGAAAAAACAAACCTAGCCTAACATAACAAGCCAAGGAGTCAACCAGACATTATTAAGAACCAAAATCATCTATAAGGTATTCTTGCCCCAAAATCCTGAATCTGACCAAGTCTCCTGGAACAACTGACAGGTTACAAAGGGAACAGAAGAACATGGTGCAACACACGACGGGGTTTCGTGAGAAATTCTGAAGGACAACCCAGCCAGCTTCTTCGCCAAACACATCACAAGTGGACGGGGTCACCGATTAGGAGAGACTTAAGAGTTAGATCAATCAATTGCAATGCAGGGACCTTACATGGATCCCGATTCAAACAAACTAGAAAAAATATACAAGAGAGAATTAAAGATGGCGGACGAGTAAAGCCGCCAGCCAGAGTGTCTCCGCAAAAAAGAGAGATTTTAGAAGAAAGCGGCAGAAATAAGCAAGCAGACAAGCAGACATCGGACGAGGGTCAGAAGGAGGGATACCTGAGACCACGAGAGACTCCACGGGAGGAGGTTGCGGAGGAGAACTGGAAGGAGAAAGCCCACGAGAAGCTTGGAG